>WHYT01014014.1:63694-84056 GCA_009806455.1 Tetrax tetrax
TTTGGGGGGGGGGGGGGGGGGGAACACTACTCATCACTAGTGTTTTGTCAGCAAAACTGTTGGTATTGTCTATTGTTGAGTATACATGGATTTTCCTATGACATACTTTTCATTGCCTATAATGGTAAAAATGTACGATTTTACATAAAGTTTCTTATGCTGAGTGCCTACCTTCATCTCCATCTGAAATTTCTAGAAACATCCAGCAGAAGTTACCTGGCTAGATGAAAGGAAAGTGGTTCATCTTGTCCATTTTGAAGTTCCTTAGCTGGTTTTTTTTTTTTTAGGTAGCTGTAATGGTTTTGTACTTTGAGGCAAGAGCTTGAACTTTGGCAGTAGCTTTAATTGTATAAGGATTTTACTTTCTGTAGGTCTTGAAAGGGACGGTAACAGATCTGTGTAAATATGAATAAATATATCGAACTTCAAAGAATCACAGTTTGTACCTATTCAGAGTTGCAGGTTACTGTAGCGCCAGCAGCATGGGAGAAAGATTGGATGAATGGTCAAGATTGTCAGAAGATTGGGCCAGCGGGGCAAAGAGAGAAGGGGAAACTTGTACGAAGTCAGAAGGTTAAGAAAATACCTAAAACCAATAGGAAGTGTCTTAACCATTTCTAAGGAGGAACATTGCTTGATGTTACGGATTATTGAACTAAAACAAATTGCAGATAATTTTTTTTTCCATTCAGTATGATGCTGAAGGGCAGATGTTTGAAGAATAATTGTACTTAACTGGATTTTTATGTTGGTTTAAAACAATAATAATTAAATCAAGATGAGAGATAAGACTTGATGTAAAGGAACATAATATATAATGTAGAATCTGAGAAGCCTGTTCACTGCACTTATCCATATCCAGGAGGATATGTTCAGATAAAACCTTTTGGAGTAATCTAGTTAATAAAACATTTAGAAACTCTTTTTCAGTAGTTCAGCTTTAAAAACTGTCTGCTGTGGATATTCACTGATATAAAGGTGAATAGCAGCGCAGCGAGCAAGGTGGTGATGCTGTCAATGTTTTCAGAAAAGTGTCGTGGAGACATAGTGATTAATACTTCAGTAGCATTTTCTACTTCCCGAGCTATAAATTGCACCTTTTGTGTGGAAACATGTAGCTCATTTTCAGTCATAGCAAAAGAAAAATGTAGAAATATTTTCTAGAAATTGTATAATATCGAGATTATTGGTTAATTTGAGAAGTTATAGTCCTTAGTTACACGTTGTGTAACAGTTTTTCTGTTTAAATTATCTCTTGCCATGTACAGGTTTACTTTGACTATATGCGAAGCTGGATCCAAATGCTACAGCAGTTACCTCAAGCGTCTCATAGTTTAAAAAATCTATTGGAGGAAGAATGGAATTTCACCAAAGAAATAACTCCTTATATAAGAAGAGGTGAAGCTCAAGCTGGAAAACTATTCTGGTAGGTTTTATTTAATTACTCTGCTTATGATGTTGTTTTGTACCAGATACGTATTCAAGTCAGCACTTGTTCTGGGTTCCCAGTTTGACATTCTTGAGGCCTCCGTAAGGAGCTGCTAGACTTTGTGAGTTTATGGATTATTACAATGATTGTAGCTATAGAATGAGGTAGGTGCAGATTGCTGTTACTCTAACTATAACAAGAATGACTGCTTTTATGGAGCGTTGCTGTTGCTGCTAGCCCTGTGCACATAGAGTAACTGAGGGCCCCCAAGGTGCTGCTTGTTTCTGCAGGCTGACTTGGCACAGCAGCTCTCTTGCGTTGGAGAGAGCAGGAAGAAGTTTAAGGTGCCATGCTACCTGAATAAGACTCTGAAGTTCCACCATTTCTGTTGCTACAGTGATATTGCAGGAATGCTGCTGAAATCTACAGGAATATTTTTAGATTCTGGACTACAAGACAGTTGTGATGAATTTTGGGCCAGTGCCGATGACAGTACTGCATCAGATGAAATCAGGTATTAAGCCCTTTAACTTAATAATAATAATAATAAACAGACTTGCTCATGTTTCTGTACCCCTGACAGCAACATAGTGCATTTTGTTTCTTAGAATGAAAACTTTGTGAGTGCAGGACTCCACAGGAACCTTCTTTTTAGTTCAGGGTACGAGAGATTGCTTATGTAATGTTCTTTAAATTCAATTTTTATATCCTTATCAAAAATGTGCTTGCACAAGTTCAATTTATTGCAGTCAACTGCTTGTAAATAGTTCTATTTTCTGTGCTTTTTCTATTGATATATACGTAAGTAATGCTTATTTTCTAATAGCTATATAAATGCAATATGATTTATTAAAACATTATCACTTCGTTCTTACCAATGTTTCAGGAGGTCTGTTATAGAGACCAGCCGAGCACTCAAAGAGCTGTTTCATGAAGCTAGAGAAAGGGCCTCCAAAGCTCTTGGCTTTGCTAAAATGCTGAGGAAGGTAAGTTAACAGTAGAGTTTTGTCTTATTTGCATGCTTTAAATAAATATACTCTGAAACCATTTTATTTTGTTTTGTCATTACTTGTAGGACCTTGAAATAGCAGCAGAGTTTTCATTGTCAGCCCCTGTGCGAGATCTTCTGAATGCTCTGAAAACAAAAGAGTATGTGAAGGTAAATTCAATTTAGAGGCATGAAAGTAGAGTGGGGATGCCAAGCAAGATGTCAAAGGACATTTATTGGCATACTCTCAATTTTTTTAAAATGACATCTGTACCTCAACATGTAAAATGTAATATATTTACTATTGAGCTGTGGCAGTCAAATTTTTTTTCTGTACCTGTGTTTGTGTGAGTGAGGATGCTAGTCAGTGTTTTGGGAAACCACTGTCTAGTTCCTTGTCTTCCCAAAGATTCTCTTTGTGATTTAGGGAGAAGTTTTATTTCAATAATACTTACTCATTTGTGAGAGGGGAGTAATGACACTTAGTAAGGAGTATTATGAAAAATAAACGCTTTAGAGTTTGAGGTAAACAGATACATGAGTAAATGGACATGTTTAAGCAGATAATCTCGGACTATGGACCTATGTTTGTGTGCTTTTATAAGGCACCCACACATAAAGTGCCATACTACAGCAGAGGTCTACTCTAGCGAGCTTTCTTGAGAGTGCTAAGGATGTGAGAAATGCAGGGACTGTGTTCCATTGCAGAGTGAGTGTTGATAGTAAACTGTTGTACAGCAAAAGTATGTTACACTCTTGGTGCCTGGTATTTACTGTGCTGTAAATTCCCATGTTTATGATTTTGCACTTTAAAAATTCCTAGGGCAACAACTGTTCGTTGTAGTTCAAATTTAAGTAAATCAGTTGCTTCAACACATAAAATTTATTTGGATCTGCTGTTCTTTTTTGTCCTTCCATAGATTTAATATATATAATTCCTAAATTGGAAATAATCCACTAACTTTTACATGATGAAAATCTCGTTAAATTTATATAAGTGATTGCCAAAAGTAGAAAATGGTTCAAGGGGAGACTGACAAGTTCATAGGAGAGAAGTTCATAAAGGGTTTTTAAATACATGGATAAAATACCTAGCTCAGAAGGACCCTGGTCTCTGAATTGCTTAAGGGGGGGGAGAATAGTCATGGAAATCAGTATATGTTTAACTTTAAAAATATTTTTCCTCAAGTATCCACCCTTAGCTGCTTTAGGACACAGTATGAAATTTGGTAGACCTTGTAGTTAAAGGTAGTATCCTTGTTCTTATGCACGTGTTTTGAAGAAAAAAAAAATCCAATCTTCAGTTTGAAAAATCTATGTAAGCACATCAGTTAAATAATCTAGATAAATATTGAGATCCAAATAATCTATCTCTATATATTACCTCTCCTTTTTCCACCACTCAAAATTACACGCGTTTTGGTGATTAACGCTGCATGTATTGGCCTGCTAACATCATGAAGGGAGTTGTTTTTAACAGCTTTTTCAGTCAGATGCTTGTTAGTTTTGGGAAACTATTTTAGCTTTCAGTAACAACCATCTAGTTTTTACATTGACCTATGGATTATAATGGTTTTAATTATAAAATACGGCTGCCTAACAGTAAAAATGTTGAATCCAGTGTTTCGTCTTAGCTTGATGACATCAGACTCTGAAAACAGAGAAATTAAATTCCACTGTAAGTCAGTTACCTCTTGTCAAATCACAGGTATTTTACTGTTTTCACAGTCTAATTCTGATGCCAGACTTGATTAAAATATTGTTACCAATGTGACAGATATAAGGCCGAAGTAGTTTTTAAGTAATATATTAAATATATATTTTGTTAAAAGAGAACACTCTTACTGGAGTTAATTAATCTCTTTTTCCTGAAGAGTGAAAGAATAACTGATACTTCTAAACTTTTTTAGCCATATTTTTGCTTACTCTTATCTTTTGTAGTCATTGAGAAATGTTACGTGTTTTCTTAGAGATGCTTAAGAAATTTTTCTTCTTTCAATATTCCAGTCTTAAAAATGTGTGCTTCATAAGTCTTAAAGTAGTCTTGCCTAATCTACTCTTTAAAATATTTGTATATGTATTTTTTACATACATATACACACATATATAGTATATATCTAAAACTTGGCTTTTTTTGTAACGAGATTCCTTAAAAAGCTTGTAGAAGCATCAATTGAAGGTGCAAGGAAAGATGCCACTGAAAGCTGGTGACCTACTGGATATCAAGACAAATAATTTCTTACAATGCATTTTGACTTTTAGTGCAAAAATGGCTGAATGTGTTGTTTTAGTACAGCAGTTTAAGATGGAAACGCTCCCTGTTGCTTAAATGGGATAACATATGTATTTTTATCTGTTTTATCTATTTTATATATCATGGCAGACAGTGAGATTCACTCATTCAGTATACTTTTATTTTCTTCTACAGGTACAGGTCCCTGGACTCGAGAGCTTACAAGTATTTGTACCAAATAGTATTGCAGGGGAAAAACCTGTGATACTGCAGCTCCTCAATGCAGCTGCTGGAAAGGATTGCTCAAAGGATTCAGATGAGGTTGCATATGAGGCCTATTTACTGATGACCAAATGCAGTGATAAAGACCGTGAATTAGATGACAGCTGGAGCGCATGGGAGGGTCAGCCGATCAAAGTAGTGCCACAAGTAGAAACTGCTGATACGCTGCGCACCATGCAGGTGAGGCTTTTTTTTTTTCCCCGTTTAAGTGATCTCTATGAATGCTTATCCTTTCAGATTAATCACAGTAATTTAAGTGAGCCATATGTCCTTTTGTAGGTAATAAAAAGTTAACTTCAAGGACAGGATTGATTCTTAGTTGTGTTAATGCAAGCATTAAATTAATTTTAGCATTTCTTAGAAGGATTAATCTAAACAGTGTGCATTTTTCAGGGTTGGACTTTTTAAATAGAGAGATACTTTCAATATCTAGTTGGATGTTCGTTATCAGAAGCGTGGATAGGTCTTGAAAACTGTACATTTTGTTAAGAAGTCACCAGTCCCCAAGAACATTTGGTGGTTGTGTGCTTTCCAAGCAGTGAGGCATGAAACCAGTTTCTTTTGATCTTGGATGAATTGTGACATTTAAAGTTAAATTTCTGTGGAAGCTACTGAATGTTCAGCAGTTCTGCAGGAAGAAATCTTTCCAGTCACACTTTCCTTCATCCCAAGCCAATAGCGGTTCCCTGCCAGCAGTTGTGCTGTGCTCTAGCAGCTGCAGCTCCCTGCCCCTCCTGTTCTCACATCCTTATGTTAACTTAAGTGGATTTTCCTTCTGGTATGTCATGCAGTTCCTCGGGTCCCTACCATAAATGGCCTCTACTGTCCACAAACAGTGACGTTCCGTGTCACTGTGCCGGTCTTCTAGCATTCAATTACAGGCAGTTGAAAAAGTCTCTCCTGTACATACTGCTGTTTTGAACGTGTAAGCCTGTTACTTCTTTTTTGTCTGCTGTCCAGACTGAACAATAAAAAATAGCCTTTGATTGGACTTTTATCAAAGTTAGCTTTTCATTCAGAAAATGAGAACAGCAAAAGATGGAATTTGGTGTGCAAATGGTATTCTGTCTGACATATGTAAGTGCACATAAAATACTGTGGTTTTGTATATGTTTAGATTTGTATGTGTATTACACTGTTTATTAATTTTTAAAAATTCAGTATTGAAAGGTTAGGAAGTAAAATGTCCTTCAGAAGGATTGTGTCCTGTATTTTTAAAAACCATGTTTTGATTCCAAACTAGAGAAAATGTAAGGTGTTACTTAAAAAGTACTGATAAAATAGAAGAATCCTATCAGCATGAACAGACATGAAAATATTCTTTGAGGATGAGGTATTGAAAGTCTGGATGAAGTAGGTCTTGTTTTGTGAATAACTTGTTGCAGATGGATTGTGTAGAGCTTGAAATCAACAGAGCTTAGTATGTGACTCATAATGCCACAGCAAAGGCAACAGCATCTGTGACTGTTTACTTCTGTAGACTTCTGCATTATCAGAGCTCTGGTTTCCACAACATATTCCTGCATTTTAATAATTTTCAAAATCTGAGCAAATACTGTGTGGTAAATCTATGGCTTTCCTTGTTCCTTAGTAGGTTTTTGTCCTCAGCTGTACTATATTACTTGGATAAAGCCTGCTTGCTTGTGTGATGATTGTTACCTCCTTCTGCTTTGAGAAAACATAATTATTCTGCTTAGATGCTGCATTTCTGTGTATAACTATTATCTCTTCAGAGATAATTTTAATACAGTGTTTCCCAAATCCTTCCAGAAGTGAATAGGAGTGCATTCCCCTTGAAAACTTGCTGTGGCATTTGCCCTAATAGAACTCTGATTATAAGATGAGAGTTTATCAAGTTAAATTGCCGGCATCAAGCTTTTCTGTGTGAATTAAAGATTTTAATGAATAGCGACAAAAGAGGTCTTTTGTATTTTAGAATTTAAAAAATAGCCAGTTGGAATTTGCTGATATGCTTTTATAGAGAGGATTTTGTTTATAAGAACTACTGGTATCTTGTATTCCTAGGTTGATAACCTCCTCCTTGTAGTCATTCAATCTGCCCACCTTGTGAGTCAGAGAAAAGCCTTCCAGCAGTCTATTGAAGGGCTCGTATTTCTGCACCAGGAACAGACATCCAGCCAACCAGTCATCGCCAAAGCTCTGCAACAGCTGAAGGTAAGCAGTTCTCCAGATTATCTCGGAATAAATTGATTGTGCTTTGCTCGCTGATAACTAAAAAAGTATAAGGAGACTTGATTGCAATGCTAATGACTTACTCTGCAATTGTAACTTATGTAACCTCTGTGGGCTTTACTTTCGGTACAGTTTTAATTCTGTTTTTGCAAAGGATTTCTAAGTGTATTTTTGAGAAACACTGGTTTAATCTTTTTTGCACTGGATAAGTGAGAAACAAATATGTAATGTGATAGAAATATTAATAGAAACAGAATAAATAAGTCTTTGTATGACAGCACTATTGAATTGAAATAAAGTGTTTGATTTCATAAAAATAAGTTTATCAAAATCCATGATCTGCAAGAAACAACTTTTTTTCCCCATATTTGGAAAATATGGCTGCTTTTGTGATTTAAAAGTGGGTAGGTCTCTCTAGTATTTGGCTCTTGTTTTTGGTATGGGGTTTTTTGTCATGGTGGATTTCTTTTTTTTTTTTTTTTTTTTTTGTTGGATAAGAGTTTTTTCTTTGGTGGGGTTTATTTTGTGCTTGTTTGTGGGTTGTTTTTGGTTTTTGTTTGTTTGAGTTTTTGTTGTTTGTTTGTTTTTAAGGACCCAGAAAAGCAAAGATTTGTTAGTTTGAAGTTGCAGTATCAGGTCCCGCTGAGTTCAGTAGAAGCTGTGCCCACATATCAGGCTGAAAATACAGCCAAAGACTTGGTCACATTACAAATAGTAGAACTCATTTTGTCTATTCTTGTCTGTCTGATTTTGGTTGAGTGCTTTTGGTTGGTTGTTTTTTTCTTCACTCTCTCTGTTTTTAAAATTAATCTCATTCAGGCAAACAAACTTTATCATAATACGTTGGTTAATTGTAAGACTTCCTTAGTGCAACTACTAGAAAGTGTTTGTTTTTCCAAGACTTTACAAATTGTGATGGCATTAAAGTACATCTCCATTTGAAATAATGTAACTGTTAGATTAATGTTTTCCTTAGTTTTGTCAACTGTAGAATACAATGATAATGTTACGCCCCCCATCCCTTTTTGTTGTTGTTTCTCAGAGTGATGCATTACAGCTATGCAATAAGATAAGCAGTGCCATTGATAGAGTTGATCACATGTTCACATCTGAGTTTGATGCTGAAGTTGATGAGTCTGAATCTGCCACCTTGCAGCAGTACTACCGGGAAGCCATGATTCAGGGTTATAATTTTGGGTTTGAGGTAAGGAAACAACAACTTAATTACACATTTGTTTTGTCGTTTTGGTAAGAAACAATTGAAATTTCTGGTTTTGTGTTGGTGCAAATAAGGCAACTGTGTGAAAATACGAAGAATTCTAGCAGAACATAGTAAAAAATATGTGTTGCCACAGAACTCTTGTGTGAAAATGAATGACAAAGAACAGATAGATCTATTAAATTTGAACTCCAATTAGCAATGCCTGGAACTCTAAAAAGCTTTAAGAACTGGATGAATTCAGGTGTAATCTTGTAGGCTCTGCTACTTGGCAGCATTTTAGAGGAAATCAGAAATATCCTTTGATAATAAATGTCATTGTGTAACTTGACTTCTCACAATTTTTTAGCCTAGAATAGCATAATACTGTAATGTAAGCCATTCTTTCAAAGTTTATGGTGGTTCTTTGATGGAGTGAATATAGCTTTTTGTGTGCCTTCCTTAGAACCCTGATGAGGAAATACCATGTTCAGATGCTTTTCGTGTACTGTTTCACTGTTTGATTCCTGTGAGTTTTGTATCATGCCCTTACATAGTTCTAAGGACAGTCTTCTAAAAAACAGCTATTTAGTTTTTAAGTGTACGTATATAACTGCTTTATCCCCTAATGTTGCCTTCAATATAACTAAAAATAAATGCTACTTTGTGGATCAATCTGATTACAGAACTAAGCATTTATGTAGGATGTTTCTTAAATTATATGTAGACTATTAAACATCAGCACATGCTGTGCAATATGGCTCTAGTGCTGACTCTCACAGTAACACATTTTGTATCATATACTTTTTCATTATGTTTTTCTTCTATAAATATGCCACTGCTCGCATAAAATGATTTTGTCTAGGGATAGGGTGTGACTGTTATCATACTGTAGAGTTTTGTTAGCCTCCAAATACTCCAGTAGATATTGCAAATGGTATTTTTGTTCTTCTTTATTAATACGTGAAAAGTAATCTTTAGTTTTTTACAGTACCATAAAGAAGTTGTTCGTCTGATGTCTGGAGAATTCAGGCAGAAAATTGGAGACAAGTATATCAGCTTTGCCAGAAAATGGATGAATTATGTGCTAACAAAATGTGAGAGTGGCCGAGGCACTCGACCCAGGTAACAGCCAACTTGTTGCTGCTGTAGTAGTTTGTGTTTAAATACCATGCAGGACTTTTCACACTGCAAACAATGCTTTCTTGATTAGAAGTAGTTCTTCTGAACCATTGATGCTTCTGGCTCTTAGATTTTGAAAGTAATTTGAATACTAAATGCATAAAGCCAAATGAACATTCCAACTGCTTAGCAGAAGATTCTGTGAAACATTTTGCCTCATGTTAGCTGACAGAAAATGCAAAGAAAAACTGGAGATTATTTGACCCAGACAATTAAAAGACTTCAGATAAGGATCATGAGGTTGGAATTGGAACAGAAGTGCTATGTGATCAGGAGTCAATAAAGATTGCAGAATATGCAACAGTCATTCTCTGAGTGTTTTACAGAGAAAAGAGTATTGTTTTGTGCCAGTTGCAGAAATAATGTACATATGGAAGCTTTAGCCTCCCGTAGAAGTCCAGTGATCTGGACATAGGAGTTGAATACATGCGAAATAAGTTTGCCAACGATACTAAATTAGGAGTAGCCATTGACTACCTCAAAGGTAGAGAGGCCTTAGAGATATTGATAGGTTATGAGTGCTGGGCAATCACCAGCCTTATGAAATTTAAGAAGGACAAATGACAGATTTTGTACTTGAGGTGGCATAATCCTGGATATATGTGTAGATCAGGGACCAAGAAGTTGGAGTGCAGCCTTGTAGAAAGAGATCTCAGGATTCTGGTTGATGGTAACCTCTGTAGGAGTCAGCAATGTGCCTTGGTGGCAAAAAGGGCCAACCATATCCTGGAGTGCGTTAGGCACAGTATAGCTAACCAACTGAAGTGTTTGTCCCACCATACTTAGTACTGGTGCAGCCTCACTTTGAATACTGTGTTCACTTTTGGGCTCCACAACGTAAGAAGGATGTAAAAATATTAGTATGACTAAAGGAGGACAATGAAGATGGTGAAAGGACTAGAAGGAAAGACTAGGAGTGACTGAGAATACTAGGTTTGCTTAGCTTAGAGAAGACAAGCCTGAGGGGTGACCTCGTTGCTGTCTGCAACTTCCTCATAAGGGAGAGCAGGGAGGGAGGTGCTGATCTCATCTCTCTGGTGTCTGGTTACAGGACATGAGGGAACATCTTAAAACTGTGTTAAGGGAAGTTCAGATTGGATATTAGGAAAAGTTCTTCACCGAGAGGGTGGTCAGGCACTGGAACAGGCTCCCCAGGGAAGTGGTTATGGCCCCAGGGCTATTGGAATTCAAGAACCATTTGGACAGTACTCTTGGAGATACAGTTTAACTTTCAGGTTGGCCTGTGTGGAGTCAGGAGTTGGACTCTGATGATCCTCGTGGGTCCCTTCCAACTTGGGATATGCTATGATTTTACTTTTGTAAATTGCAGCTGCTAATTCTAGTAGATCTAAAAGGAGGCAGTGGGGGGAGAGCACGTGGCTGAAGACACGGCTCGCTTTAGCTGTTTATTTTACTTTACCGATCTAGGCCCTGAAACCAGTGACCCCCAGTTGCTGCTGATCAGATAGTCATGAAATCGTTAGTATGCTTTCAGTCTTGTCTCAGAAAGGAGAATTTAGGTGGGGAACATAATGATTTGGCTTGTTGCCAATATATTATGGGTGATTTGATGATACTGTTCCCGAAGATAGCACATTTGAGAGTTGAGATACATAGCATGGCCTGCTAACTTTATTTGGCAGTGTTCTTGCTAAAATCAGACTTTATCCAAATGTAACTGGGCAAATATTTATGCAAGCTAAATATATTACCTCTTATATATGAATCCATTTTCTTAAGAAGATTTTGTAATATTTTCCAGAGGAAAAATAAGTAACTGCCATTTACTGTTCTTGGATGTTGTTGAAATTCTTACAATGGCTTTAGTCGAAGAGCAATTCATTTGCTGTCTTTTCTTTTTCTTTGAGATAGGTGGGCAACTCAAGGTTTTGATTTTCTTCAAGCCATTGAGCCAGCATTTATTTCAGCTCTCCCGGAAGATGACTTCTTGGTATGGAATAAGTTATTCTGCTTGTTTATTTCAAAACATGTGTGAGGCTATATACTTTTATCAGGGATATTTTTAATACAGCTATATCTCAATAGAGGTGCTGTTCTGAAACAATTGCTGTTAATATAACCTATCATATGGAAAAAAAAAAATTACAGTGAGGGTTGTGGAACACTAGAGCAGGTTGCTCAGAGAGATGGTAGATGCCGTATCCCTGGAAACATTCAAGGCCAGGTTGGATGGGGGGATCTGGTTGGAGATGTCCCTGCTCCTTGCAAGGAGGTTGGACTAGATGACTTTTGCAGGTCACTTCCAACCCAAACTATTCTATGATTGTATGATACTGATATCTCTTCCGTTTGTAAGATTCTGAATACAGTGCACTTGTGGCCATTGGCATAAACGTTTTCAGATTGCTGACAAGTTGCTGGTGCTGTCCTGGGAAGTGATCTCCCCTTGTCTCTTGGGAAATTTGAAAACATCTTCTCTGCAGAGTTACAATTTATAGTTGTTGTAATAAATTTCTGAATGTAAGCTTCTGAGATTTAGTTTGCACCTAGAGTTCATTTATGGGTATGAATACAACATCACAGTTGTTTAAAGGTATTTCTTCAAATTGTGCCAACATGGAATAGACTTTAAAGCATCTTTCTTTTGGTTTTGCTATGTAAAAAATAGTAGACTAAAACTAGGGGTTTTTTTTTTGTGCTCTGCCTTCCCCGTTTTCCTGTGGAAATAAAATTCTAAGAATTTATTTTTATGATCTTGGTATAGTACTACAGAGAAGTGAAAGCACAGTTGCCACAAAATAACAGAACGTGAGTGTCAGCACCTCCGATTTTTATTTATTGCAAGATGTGTTATGAAATGCCAGCCACATTCATGTTTCATAATACAGAAACTATATAGTTTAGTCTTTTCACATATATTTTTATCAAGAGCTCTCAAGTAAATTATGTTTTAGTCCTTTGTGTGTGTTGTTGGGAAAGGATTGTCTACCTAAATGCAGAGTTAAGCTTATATTTGAAATACACAAAGAATTTAGCTTTAGGAAGTAGCCTCCCAACTTTATTTATTTACTTTGACACAGTTTCTAAAACACCTGGTGTTTTGAAGGGTAATAAGTGTTTGATTTAGTGATACTGTCTTGGTAGAGATCCCTTCAGTGCTTAGAGGGAAGCTTCTAAGCAGGAAAGAAGCTCAGAAAATCCAATGTGGCCTTTGACATAGATGGTAATTTTGTCCAAAAATGGAATTGATAACCTTGTTGTGATCTTGAAGGAGAATTAAGAAGCAATCATACATAAGCTTTTCTATTGCCTGATAACTATCTAAGATATCATGGCACTTCTTCGAGTAGAGTGTTTTTATGACAGAGGTTTCACTTGGACAGAGAAGAGAATTCAGAGCAGTGTTGTTTAAGATGGAGTGAAATCAGACTTTGAACAAGTGGAAGAGAAAAGGGAGAAACCAAAATTCTAACTGCATTTCTGAACTTTTGCTTTCTTAAACTGGATTTCAGTTTTGGAGAGCATCACTTGAAGCCACTTTGATTAATTTGACTCCTGTATAATATAGGTCACAGCATTTCACCTAGAAACGCCTATGTTGGTCCTAATCTCTTACTTAAGTAATACCTGATGTCATAGAAAAAGGACAGTCTAGATCTAAAGCTGAGATTCTAGCTCAGTTTGGGTTGATAAGATATGCCAGTCACAGACTAAACACTTTTTGGTTTTTCTTCATTTTTTAATATTTTCTTTAATTTTATTTTTTTTTTGCTAATTTTATTTCAAGTTGCTGATCTTCACTAAGTTTCTGAATTTCTGGAAGAAATTTTGACTAGTCTGAATGACTAGACATAGCAACTGTACCTAAGAACATAATTTTAATTCTTTATTGTTACGACATATTTTATCCCTGGTGTTCTGACAAGTAAATTGAACCAGAGGAAGACTGAGTACATACACAGTGATTAGTACACCCAGTAATTAAGCTCAGATTGCTGAACCCCAGTTCAGTGGTTTAACTATTCACTTTTTCATGGAAGCTTTTGCTGTCTTCATGGGTAGATGAGGAAAGTGGATTTCTTCTAATATGCAGTGCTTTGTACTGTTTGTTTTACAGATATTAGTCTTGTGATTCAGGCTGTCATACTCTCACCCATTTTATTTGAGTGTTTCTTCTCAAGGTGGGGAGAGGAAGGGCAGAGGAAGTTGTTGCAGCTTTTTCCAGCAAGCTTGATTTTCAATTTTATTAACAATTGATATTTTTAAGTTCCACTAGCTCTATATTCTGAAATATTCTTCACAGTGTATCAGTGTTCAGTTCTTATGGTTATGTAATTTTGACAAAGTAAATAGAAAAGACTTAAGACTTTTAGCTTTAAAAAAAAAAAAATTAAGTCAAAACCCTAATGCGAATCCAGAAGTTTAATATAATTGATAGAATGTGGGGATGCTTAGTTGAGAGATTGCATTGTCATTTTATTACTGTGAGCTTTACCATATGACTATCAGCTCCCTTGTGTGATAACACAACACAACTTTTTCTGTTTGTCTTTTCTAGAGTTTACAAGCTCTGATGAATGAGTGCATTGGCCATGTTATTGGAAAACCTCACAGTCCTGTTACAGGTTTGTACCTTGGTAAGGCAGAAGTCACTGGCATTTGTTCTGGAGCTTTGCTGCTGTTGTTACAGAATTTTGATTGTAAAGTAATTTTTAAATGCTAGAAATACCAATAAAAGTATTTTTAAGCTTTTCATGATTGTTGATGTGAAACTATTATTGCCTGACAAAGTGTGATTGTAACTTTAAGGAGGCAGTTACAACTCCCTTTCCCAAAGTTTCAGTGTGACACTGCAGATATTTACACTTCTGATGGACTTTGTATGAGTATTGAAGTATGGGGCTTGACGATAGAGCTGTGGAAAAGTTGTCCAATACCCCAAAATTTCTCATAGTGTAAAAAATATCTTTGGCATTAGTGTGAAATCAACATATTTCATTGTTTATCTTGAGAAAAGGATGTTTCTTCAGCTGTGTTTCCCTTTTACGTCTCTCTCTCTCAGCACTATTTCTCTCTTCCTCCTCCCAAGTCCATTGACTGGTTTAACTTTCAAAAAACCACATCTTCTTGTTTTCTTTCTCCTGATGTCCACTTCCTGGACAGGGTTGATGGCAGAAGACATGAAGGGAAGGTAATTTGACTCAAGCAAGAGGAGATTTTTCAGTATTTCAGGAAAGTTTGTTTTGATATAATTTTGATGAGAAACTCTTATAGCTGAGAAACCTGTTACAATGAAAGTCAATCCAATCCTTTGGAAAGAAGCATAGTCTGAAATAAATTTTAGCCAGATTCTATACTGTGATGTAAAACCTGTACATTCACTTTTTATACTGCTGTTCAGAGGAAGCCTTTTTTTTAGGTAATTCACTAGCATGGTGATCCCAAAGCACTGAAACTCTTAAAAATGCTATTTCAGACACAGCAGATGACCCAAACTAAATTACTTGACAGATTTTGGCTCAGATGCACAGGGAGGGGGTGACACATATGGATGGCACAGACTTGAACAGCAGGCCGAAACTTTAATACATGTGAAATAAACATAACTAAACATAAACTATATCCTGGCTGCAGATATTGCAGATACCCTTTTCTATCTCATGATGAGGAGAAAAATAAGAATTTCTAAGTCTATTTGCATACCATGTTCAAGAAGAAGGGGCAGGCAACTCAAGAAGAGTACAGTGTTCTTATTAGGTCACGCAGAGAGAAAATTAGAAAGGCAGAAGCCCATCTAGAACTCAATCTGGCCACTGTTATAAGAGATAACAAAAAATATTTTTACAAATACATTAACAACAAAAAGAGAGCCAGGGGAGAATCTGTATACTTTATTGGGTGCAGAAGGGGAACATTGCCACCAAGGATGAGGAAAAGGCTGAGGTACTTCATACCTTCTTTGCCTCAGTCTTTAATAGTCAGACCAGTTATCCCCAGGGTATTCAGCCCCCTGAGCTGGAAGATGGGGATGGAGAGCAGAATAAGCCCCCCATAACCTAGGAGGAAGCAGTTGTCAACCTGCTATGCTACCTGGACACGCACAATGGGGCTGGATGGGATCCACCTGAGAGTACTGAGGGAGCTGGCAAAAGAGCTTGCCAAGCCACTCTCCGTCATCTGTCAGCAGTCCTGGTTAACAAGGGAGGTCCCACACAACTGGAGGGTTGGCAGTGTGACGCCTATCTACAAGAAGGACCGGAAGGAGGATCTGGGGAATTACAGGCCTGTCAGCCTGACCTTGGTGCTGCGGAAGATTATGGAGCAGTTCATCTTGAGTACACTCACCAGGCATGTGCAGGACAACCAGGGGATCAGGCCCAGCCAGCATGGGTTCATGAAGGGCAGGTCCTGCTTGACCAACCTCATCTCCTTCTATGACCAGGTGACCCACCTAGTGGATGAGGGAAAGGCTGTGGATCTTACTTATGTGGTCTTCAGCAAAGCTTTTGACACTGTCTCTCCTAGAGAAGCTGGCAGCTTATGGCTTAGACAGGTGTACTCATTGCTGGGTAAAAACCTGGCTGAGTGGCTGAGTTGTGGTGAATGGAGTTAAATCCAGTTGGTGACCAGTCACAAGCAGTGTTCCCCAGGGCTCAGTTTTGGGGCCAGTCCTGTTTAGTATCTTTATCAGTGATCTGGGTGAAGGGATTGAGTGCACCCTCAGTAACTTTGCAGATGACACCAAGTTGGGCAGGGGTGCCAATGTGCTTGATGGTAGGAAGGCTCTGCAGAGGGAGCTGGACAGGCTGGATTGATGGGCTGAGGTGAATTTTATGAGGTTCAACAAGGCCGAGTGCCAGGTCACAACAACCCCGTGCAATGCCACAGGCTTTGGGAAGAGTAGCTGGAAAGTTGCCCAGCAGAAAGGAACCTGGGGGTGCTGGTTGACAGCTGACTGAACAGCAGGTAGCCCAGAAGGCCAACAGCATTCTGGCTTGTATCAGGAACAGTGTGGCCAGCAGGAGTAGAGAAGTGATTGTGCCCCTATCCTCAGCACTGGTGAGGCCACACCTCAAATACTGTGTTCAGTTTTGGGCCCCTCCGTACAAGGACATTGAGTTGCTGGAGCACATCCAGAGAAGGGCAACAAAGCTGTTGAAGGGTCTGGAGAACAAGTCTTACGAGGAGTGTCTGAGGGAACTGGGATTGTTTAGTCTTGAGAAGAGGAGGCTGAGGGGAGACCTTACTGCTCTCTACAACTACCTGAAAGGAGATTGTAGTGAGGTGACTGTTGGTCTCCTCTCCCAAATAACTAGTGATAGGATGAAAGGAAATGGTCTCAAGTTGTGTCAGGGGAGTTTTTGATTGGATATTAGGAAAAAATTATTTACTGAAAGAGTGGTCAAGCATTTGAACAAGCTGCCCAAGGAAGTGGTGGAGTCACCATCCCTGGAGGTGTTCAAAGGTGTAGACGTGGCACTTCAGGACATGGTTTAGTTGACATGGTGGTGTTGGGTTGACAGCTGGACTTGATTATCTTAGAGGTTGTTTCCAACCTTAATGATTCTATTCTGTTCTGTTCTATTCTATTCTAACAAGTGATAGGATGAGAGTAAGTGACCTCTAGTTGCACCAGGGGAGGTTTAGATTCGATATTAAAAAAATTTCTTCACAGAAGGGATTGTCAAGCATTGGAACAGGCTGCCTAAGGGAGTAGTTGAGTCACCATCTCTAGAGGTGTTTAAAAGATGTGTGTGGTGTGGTCGACATGCTGGAGGGAAGGAATGCCATCCAGAGGGACCTCAACAGGCTGGAGAATTTGGCCCATTAGAACCTCCTGAAATTCAACAAGGCCAAGTGCAAGGTCCTGCATGTGGGTTGGGGCAGTCCCAAGCACAAATACAGGCTGACAGGAGAATGGATTGAGAGCAGCCCTGAGGAGGACTTGAGTGTGCTGATGGATGAGAAGCTCAATGTGAGCTGGCAATGTGCACCCTTGCAGCCCTGAAAGCCAACCGCATCCTGGGCTGTGTCAAAAGAAGCATGGCCAGCTGATTCTCCCGCTCTACTTGGCTCTTGTGAGACCCCATCTGGAGTACTGTGTCCAGCTCTGGAGCCCCCAACATAAGAAGGACATGGACCAGTTGGAGAAAGTCCAGAGAAGGGCCACAAAGATGATCAGAGGGCTGGAGCACCTCTCCTGTGAGGACAGGCTGAGAGAGCTGAAGGCTCTGGGGAGACCTTATAGCGGCCTTCCAGTACCAGAAGGGGCCTTATAGGAAAAACGAGGAGAAACTCTTTAGCAGGGCCTGTTGTGATAGGACGAGGGGTAATGATTTTAAAATAGAGGGAAGCGTATTTAGATTAGACATCAGGGAAAAGTTTTTTACAATGAGGGTGGTAGAACACTGGCCCAGGTTGCCCGGAGAGGTGGTCGATGCCCCATCCCTGGAAACGTTCAAGGCTGGTTGGACGGGGCTCTGAGCAACCTGATCTGGTTGGAGATGTCCCTGCTTCTTGCAGGGGAGGTTGGACTGGATGATCTTTAGAGGTCCCTTCAAACCCAAACCATTCAATGATTCTGTGTGGTGCTTAGGGACATGGTTTAGCAGTGGACTTGGAAGTGTTAAATTAATGGTTGGCCTCAATGATCTTAAAATTCTTTTCCAACCTAAATGAATCTGTGATTCTATGTTGAGGGACTTAAACCCACTTTGATCTTTACCCCTTTTCCCAAAGCTGCGGACCTGGTTGTGTTCATGCTGCTGCCTGTAGGCACATAGCTGGGGGTCTCATGATGTTTTATCTTGCCTCTTTGCTTTATGAAACAGCCCGTGTCCACAAAAGTGGGTTAGGTTCTGCCTTCTGGGTCTTCTGCTAGTGTCCTCACAAAGAACAACAGGACAGCCAAGACCTGTCTGTGGCGTCTTTTACTTGTCCTGGTAGCGCAAACAAGGCAGAAATTCTGCTCTCTTGAGTAACCTGGCCTGGCGGGAAGTACTGGCTCGTGTTTTGATGGGCAGTCGGCTATCTTGCGATGTGACTGTCCCAATATCTCTCTGGCTAATTAAGGAGAGGTGGAGGGAAAGGGAAGATGCTGCACACTACTCTTATGGGCACTGAGTGAGCTAGGCATGAAAGCAACGCTAGCTCGTTTAGGTTTGACCCCGTCCCTTTGTACCTTGGGGCAGACTGTCATGGGGTGCATTAGTATGGGTAAAACTGTCATATGTGGGCTTTTTCCCCAGCTCTTTTTGCTTTCTGTTATTGTCTGAAAAAAAACTAATTCCGATGCAAAATGAACATCATAACACTATTTGCTTTTTAATTATTATTTGCTTTGTTATTTTGCAATAAGATAACAAATAATCTTTAATTTATGCAGTTGAAATAGTAAAGATGTAGTTTTAGTGAAGTACGCATCTTCTAATTACTAGTTTTTAATTTTCTGGAGAATTTTTGTTACTTTATAGATGATTAACAAGATACAATAATATGAATAATATTTATATATACAACTGATTTATTTAAAGTTGGACTAATTTGGATTTTTCTTAAATGATAAGAAAGTATGTTCCAGCTCACACTTAACTCTGTAAACTAGGAATTTGTTTTAATTTTGTGTCTTGAAATGACCCTGGCAGTTTTCCTAACATCTGGGTGAATGTGCTACCTTTTTTATGTTTGCAGCTATTCATCGAAACAGTCCCCGTCCTGTAAAAGTACCTCGGTGCCATAGCGACCCGCCAAATCCTCATCTTATCATCCCCACGCCTGAAGGCTTCAGGTATTTAGCATTAGTACAGAGTTCAAAACTGGTTTGTCCTCTCTTGACGGGGCTGACTATCAGTAAGTGGAACACCTTTCCTGTTGAGGACAAAGCAGGTATAAAAAAATTAACATGTTAATGATCTGAATTTTATCGATGTGCTTTTAAGGACGATATAGTTTCTTTTTCTCCACCCTCCCCTTTATTGTACAGGTTTTATTGGTGCATGCTTTCTCACTTTGAAGTCATTGTTTTCCCTTTGTCCTTCCTGAAAACAATGTTTCAATGCAACAAGCTTTAGTTCAGTGAAAGCTGCTTATTAAGAAGACTTATTTCCTTCATCACTTTGAATGCCTACGTGACCTTGCTTTCTGTAGTTTAGCATAGATAAGACTTAAAAATGTAGCATTCTGGAATATGGTGGCATTTCTGCATCATTACTGACCTGCTGTGAAGAAACTCAAAGCAGTGGATGGTTTTGCTTCCCTTTGAAAGAGCTGACATGAGAATCAATGCAAAAATAGTTTTTTAAAATTTCAAAATAAACTTTGCCATGCATATTTTTTCACAAACAGAGGGTCTTGTTTTTCAAGAAGATCAGCACAGTGTCAAACTCTACACTTGACATTTTTTTGGAAGTTGATTGGCTGTTGGCAGAAACTAGCACTACTCTAAAGATCTGGAGATTTTTTTGAATGTTACTATTATACGTATTGACAGCCCCTGAAGCTTCTTTATTTTATTACCCAGTTATAAGATTGAAGAACTTTTAAAAATCAGGCCTCATTATGCACACTTCAAAATTTTATTTTTAAAAATAAACTTTCAACTCCATATATTTTAAAATTAAGTTTTTTTAATCTGTTCCTGAAGTTTTTCTTCTTGCCACAGCACGCGGAGTGTCCCTTGTGATGCACGGAGTCATTGCAGCGTTGCTGTCAGTCGCCCCGCTCCCGTCGGTAGCGACTCAGCTCAACCCAAACCTGTCAGCAGTGCAAATGATACCAGGTAGCTCTGCTCCATGACGTAGCAGCCTCATTCTACTTACATCACCCACATAATTGTTTCCTCATACTTGCATCCTAGTAGATCATCTGCATCATGCTTTTCTGTCCCATCATGTCTTC
>WHYT01014016.1:8432-37300 GCA_009806455.1 Tetrax tetrax
ATCTTCGTGGCCCTCCTCTGGACCCTCTCCAACTGGTCCATGTCCTTCTTATGTTGGGGACTCCAGAACTGGACACAGTACTGCAGGTGGGGTCTCACCAGGGCAGAGTAGAGGGGGAGAATCACCTGGAGGCAGATTAATTAATGTCCTGCTTGCAAGAACAACTGTAGCAAAAAAATTCAGTGTGTTTTCACAACCACAAAACAGTTGATGAAGTCTTGAATTTTTTGCTATGGCTTTCTTATCTTGAAAACTCAAGTTATTCTCACCTACTTCCAGAAGTGTTTGGAGGCTTTAAACATTGTGCTTTGTGTTGTGGTGTATCACCCACAACTCCCATCAAGACCTTGAAATAAGTGATGGGAAGAAAATACGTGTTGGTAGAGTGTGTATGCGGGGAATTTGGAGGTTGAGGATGAAAATCTGCTCTTACAGTTGAGATTGTGTGTTTTTTGGTCATCTGTAGCTATGAGATCTTTTCCTTTAAGACTGAACTCCAAAGTATGATCTCTTCTCTGATAAAACCTTCTCTTGCCCAGAGAGGCGGTGGATGCTCCATCCCTGGAAACATTCCAGGCCAGGTTGGCCGGGGCTCTGAGCAACCTGATGTGGTTGGAGATGTCCCTGCTCCTGGCAGGGGGGTTGGACTGGGTGGGCTTTGAAGGTCCCTTCCCACCCAAACCCTTCTGTGATTCTAATTGAACCTGTAGACTTGAACTTAACTTTTGTTATTATTAGAAAATGTGAGCTTTTTTGGTTGGAGCCAGCAAAAGCATGTGGGAGTTAGTGGCTTGCTGAAAGGATAGCGTTCTGTTACATGCCGAGAGAAGGATCACTCGTGGGTGTTGTGTTGTCTTTCTTTCATTAATTGGTGTCTCAGTTTCTTGTGTCAATATAAGAATGGGCAATTCAAGTATACGCTGTTTCTTAATTTTATATCTTTGGTCATTTTTTTCTATGAAGTTAGGCATTCTCTAGCAGTTTTGGGACCACAGATGATCGAGATCCATAATACCACGTGATATCAGAGTTTTACCTTCTGGCTTCGATACATCGCTGTGTAGATCCACCAGGTTTTCTAATTTTATGGGTTTCTTTTGTGGTGTTTGTTCTTGACTTTTGACAGGTATTATAAACAAAATAAATAATGTTCAGCAAAGGGCATCCATAAAATAGCTGTTGTGGCTACAAAAATTTGCTGAGTTAATTTTTGTACGTGTAGTACAATTGGGTTAGGGGTCCAAATCATACGATGTCTTCCTGTAAATCTGTACAGCTGAGACAGTGACAGGAGGCAGTTGAACTGGGATCCTAACCTTCTGCTTCCATCACCAATGACTAGAAAAACCATTTTTTTGGTCTGTTTTCCAAGCTCTCCATTCTCAAAAAAACCCCCAACTTTGTACAGAACATGACCCCTTGGAACAGAAACGTGCAAGTTCAGACAGACATATATATCAGTTTAAAGGATGGGAGGATATGTCTGGAAGAGGAAATAATATATTTTTAAAGGGGGAAAGAAAATATCTTGCTGATAATTCAGGGAGCATTCCAGTGCCAGAGTTGACAGTGCTACGTACTTGAAGCTTCCCAGAAATTCAGTGTAACCAGATGTCCTCCTCTCCAGACCTAATGGCAGAATTTTAATTCTTTTTCGGAGTAGGATCGAGCCCGATGGGATTTGCAGTTATGGTCGGTCTCTCCAGATCTACTTTATCAGAGCAACTCAGAGGTCCGGGGAAGGAGTAGTGAACGTTTACTTGTAAATGTGGTTGCCCCCAAAGCCCAAATCCGTAGTGTAGACGTCCTCTGGCCTTCGTTTAGTGAAGATGGAGCAATTTCTGTGGTTTTGTTTGCTCTCTACACTAGCAAATCAAGTGGAAGCCCATTAACAGAGCAGCTAACTGTGCTAATGAGTGATTTCTTAGTCAACGAGTAGCAGCTTTGAGTAGGACTCCATTTTTGGGCACAAGTGCAACTGTAAATAACGCAGTGAACAGTGGGGTGAAGAAGTAGCAGCTAAAATTCAAACTAAGTGTTCAAAATTTGTATTTCCAGTGACTTGGTCTAAACTGGGAGTGAAATAGCAAGATCTTTGTTAGTACTACTTACTCAAAAGAAGGTTGGATGGAAACAAATTCCTGTGTGGAACAGAATCCAAGTTTCCATAGACAGTAACTGTGCCGGGGCCGATCCACCGGAGGAGAGAGATGACCATGGAAGATAACAATTGCATAGATAGACCTAAGTCTCCTACCACCAAATGATCTGCAATTAAAGGAAATATCTTATTTTCCAATAAGCTGTCCAACAGCTGATCAAAGTTGATCAAAGAATTCTTAGGATTATATATTGCGGACAATCTACAGAAGAAAATGTCGTTGTCCTTGCTTATGGTGTGCTTATCAGAGTCCATTGAAGTAAACAGGACTTTTTGTGGGTTTTAATGCAAATCTGATAAGCTCTGTAGAATGTAAATCAGTTCATTAAAATTTGTAAAGCACTTAAATGAAGTAAAAGAAAACAGTTTAACTTTTATAGGATGTTTACTGCATATAAAGTACAATAAAATCACAATTATTCAGAAAAAAAAAAAAACTATTAAAATATGCTATACTCAGTATGTTGTTCTGGGGAAGATTGAAAATTAAGTAGTGATTTTAAATTGTGGATGCCCCATCCCTGGAAGTGTTCAAGGCCAGGTTGGATGGGGCTTTGAGCGACCTGGTCTGGTGAAGGATGGTCCTGCCTTGGCCAGGGGGTTGGAACTGGATGATCTTTGAGGTCTCTTCCAACCCAAACCCTTCTGTGACTTCAAAAAACTACCAAAAAACCCAAAACTAGCCTGATTCTAGGAATCTTACTGTGTCACTGTGTAATTTTGTCTCTAGAAGCTTCATACCACATCTCTCTAAAGTCCACAACATCTGTGTGTTTGTGCATAATATATATACAAATATGTATGTATGTGTATATATTAACCCAAGGATCAAAATAAATATTGAACAGCTCCTTGATTTGTAGGATGCTGCCTGAGCTGGGGATATGCCAGGAAAAAAAAAGTAAATGATAATAGAAAAAAGCAGAGACATGGCCTGCGATGTCTTCTTGACAGTCCTAACTCTGATCTTCATAGCATTGCCTACTTTATTGTATCTCCCGGTTCAGTATCTCAGGTGCCGAGGTGACGCCGCGAATGCTGAGATAATATTCATTTAGCGGAGGCTTTTGGGAAGTTTTTTCCACTCTCTGGATATGAGCACAGTATTTCCCTACGCGTATACAGGTTTACGTAAAATTTACTGTGTCTGCGTTATCTCTGTAGAGCGATGCAGAAACTAACAGTTGACACCTTTTAGTGAAGCTGCTTTGGAGCCTTCGTTATCTGATTTCTGAAATTATTTTCTTTTTTCCCTCCCCTTTGCAGTTACTTCAATGAGAATCAATATCCAGACGAGGCAAAGAGAGAAGAAATCGCCAACGCCTGTAATGCAGTTATACAGAAGCCAGGTGAGGAGCTGATCATGATGTCCTTTCCAAAGGCAACCGCAATTACATTGTGACATCGCCGGCTAAATTCAGCAAATCTCATTTTATGACTATTACCAACTCAACCAGTAGTAGTTTTCTTCTTGACCGTTCTCTAACTTGGGTTGTGCGTGGATGAACGTGACAATCAACACAATTTTCAAACTGGTGCCCATGTCCAGTTCTGAAGGACAAGTTGTGCATCTGAACATTTCATTTATGCAGCTTTGTAAATGGCATTGCCAAGAAAATAAACATTTCTGAGAAGCTTTCATTCTTTACGTGCAGTTGTTGCAAAGGACTTCTACAAGCACTCAGTAGTGATCTGAGAATTTTATTACACTCCACGAAAGTGGGTTTTACCGGTTCCGTTTTACAGATAGAAAATCCACAGGCTGAGGCTTGCCAGAGATCATACAGCAGGTCCTTGGAGCAGTAGGGAACACAGCTTTTCTGTCTTTCAGTTATCTTTACAACTTCCAGACAGGGGTTTCATCTGTGTATTGATGAAGGACCTTGTGTCTGGGCCAACAAGTTGCATTTTCTGTGTTCCTGGAGAAGTCATTACTGGGAGAGGAGCGTGGATATTCAGTGCAGTGTTAGTGGATGCATCTCCCTTTGCTTAGTTTTGCTAGGCAAACATCTACATAGTCTTCAGAATTGTATTTTGGGTGTATTTAGATTTTTATATAACCAGAATAAAAATTAATGCAGAAGAAAGCTAAGGCATGGCTCCTGAACGCTGGAACAGTCACAGGATAACACAGAATCATAGAGCAATTTAGGCTGGAAGCGACCTCTGGAGATCATCTGGTCAAGTAGGACCAGTTTAGATGAGGTTGCTCAGGGCTTTACCTCATTCCAGTTTGAGTACCTCCAACACTGGAGGTTTTCCCACCTCTGGGCCCCTGATCCAATGTTGAGCACTCTCATGGCAAAATACTGGTTCCTAATACCTGGTCAAAATTTCCCTTGTTGCAGCTCTTAGGTGTTGCCTCTTGTCTTTTCATTCTAGAAGCAGAGTAATCTATCCAGATTTTCTTTTCTTTCACTTCTCATCTCTCCTGACTTATTTAAGTTTGCAGATTGCTGCAATTATATGGATGTTTGGTATGCTGAATAAATAAACCTTGAGAAACGCTCTGAAGCGGGGGAGTGTCATCCCTGTGTAGCCTGCAGAGGACGGAGGATGCAGCTACGTTGAATATTTCATGTAGGGTCAAGGCCAACTGAAGAGGTTTCCATGATGTCCTTGAATGCTGAATCCCAGAAAAAGGCATTGTTTCCTGTAGCTGGCTGGTGGTTGTTGGGATTAAAAAAAAATTTTTTTTTTTTTTTTTTTCTGGTTTAAGTGTAAAATCCCAGTGATCTTCTTTCCCACATCCATTCTCCCAAAAGATCGCAAATGTCCTGGCACGATGGGGAGGGTGTGATTAGTGCCGTGGGAGCACGGTAGCGGCTGGCGGTTGAGTGGAAGGGAAGCAGGTTGGAGGGGATGACACTAAATTTCTTTGTTCATTTTGCCACTGAAGAAGAGACGTCATTGAACTGTCTCCTCACGGCGCGTAGAAGGGAAGTAGCCCAGGGGCACGCGACTTGGGGTAGGGCTGTGAGTTGGCTTTGAGTTTTTTGAATCTCCGTTTTGTGCTTGAACTGGAAAAGCAGCCCTCTGTTCTCCCACGGCTCTGCATTTAGTTGATGGAAGCTGCAAAGAAATTCTTGTATTTCAGATTTTAAAAAAAAAAAAAAAAAAGAAAAAAGGCTACTTTGTTTTTAGAGAGATATCTGGCATTTATTACCATAGCATCTGGGCACAGTACTTTAATTCACAAAAAATTCACGTTATTCTCGGTTATAATAACTTTTCAGTGCTGTCTGCATTTCAGGGGTTTATCACATGCGTAAGGGAACCTCATCTCTGGAACCCTGTGAGTAACAATGCTGTATTTTATTTTTTTTTTTTTCATCCCTCTGTTACTTTCGTAGGAAAAAAGTTATCGGATTTGGAGCGAGTTACCTCCCTTAAAGTGTACAACTGGTTTGCCAACAGAAGAAAGGAGATCAAGAGAAGAGCCAATATCGGTAATGTATCAGAGAGCCCATTTTCAAGGTTTAGTACATAACCTTGCTCAGGAAAGATGGAAATTCCCTAGGACTGTGTCAATGAAAACACTAGAGGCTCTGACATTCTTAGTAGAAATGTGGAGGAATTATTAAAATTAGTCTCTTGGTATTCCAGGTATTTTCTAAAATATGAGTAGGAGTTTAATTTACAGAATTCCATCATTGGTGCAGGAAAATGGTGCAGTTACAAAGTTTTACTGGAAGATCAGCTTTAAAAACCAAAGTGAGAATTTGTTGGCGGAAGGAGAATCGTATTTCCCTACGCTCGGGCTCGTTTGGGTAGCCAAAATAAAATCTGAAATAAAACGGGACTAGGGGTAATGGTTTCAAAGCAGAGGGACATAGATTCAGATTAGATATGAGGAAAAAACTTTTTATGCTGAGGGTGGTGGAACACTGTCCCAGGTTGCCCAGAGAGGCGGTGGATGCCCCATCCCTGGAAACATTCCAGGCCAGGTTGGCCGGGGCTCTGAGCAACCTGATGTGGTTGGAGATGTCCCTGCTCCTGGCAGGGGGGTTGGACTGCGTGGCCTTTAATGGTCCCTTCCCACCCAAACCCTTCTGTGATTCTGTGATTCTATATCTGCGTTGGAAATAAGGGAAATTGAAAAGATGGCAAGTTCACCACCTCAGCGTGCTGTTTAAATGAGAAGTGGCTGTTCTGAGGAGCTTTTATCTGGTTCTAAGTTTCCCTGTGTCTGTGTTCCACTGAAACGTGCTTGTTTTTTCAGCTAAAACCTGGGGAGGGTCTTTCTTACAGCCACCCCTGAGACCCCACAGAGGTCTGAGAGTCCAGATGAGTTGGTTTACACCTCAGATACAGCCACGAGGACCAAAGGTGCTGCAAGCCAACCACTTGTTCTGGTTACACCTGTGCTCCTTATTGCTTTCCAAGGGGTTGCACAGTGACAAGGGGCTGGAACAAAGCCATTTCCTTTTCCTAACGATCAGGATAAACCAAAAGTCACTCCAGAGTTGGCCATGCAGATTCTTTGCATGAGTAGCTGATCGTAAGGAAATCAGAAGTGACTCTGAACTTGCAGGAAGCAGACCTTCTGAAGTGAATAAATGTAAGACATTCTAATGAGAATAAACTCACCTTAGTGGCCAGGATTCAACAAACATCTGCAATGCATGCAAAATTTTACATGTTTACTGAGACACCGTGCGGAATTGTGTTTGCGATACCTGACAAAGAGAGAGCCATACCTCCCTGTAATTTTGTAAATGTCAAATGTCACGCCCTTTTGCTGACTGCTGCTTTTTGCTCTTTGGGAATAAGAAAAATGTCTTTTTACAGTGTTTGATTACTGGAATTTAACATAAATTCTTATTTTTTTTTTTAAATTAACCCTGTCAAAGGGCAGAGTCAACAAAGCCAAGTTAGTGCAAGGCAGGTGGAGTTACAGCTGTATCTGACTCACGTGGGAGGAAGGTTGCAAGGAGATTAAAAAGAACTAAAGGGAGCTCTAGATGCATGGATCCTACTGGAAGATGAAGATATGTGTATTTTTTAAATCCCTTAAGTGCTTTAAAAAATGTCTCCATCTATTTTCAGACACTCCCTGCCCCGCTCAAGTTCTGCCAGTCCAAACCATGTGGGAAGATCTACAGGGAATGCCTTTGCCACTCCAGTGCATTAGAAATTAGCTTAATTTCTAATAGGACTGGCTGGAAAACAAGGATTCTTACTTGCAAACAAGTCTGTTAGTTGGCAGGGAAGGATTTCAGGCAAACCAGTATCTGTACATGTGCTACCCTCCCAGATACAGGAGAGTGAAGAGGAAGAGGCTGAGAACTAACTCTGTCCTTACACTTATTTTCATTTCTTGAAAAAAATAAGTAGTTACTTTTAATTACTCTAATGCATCAGATAAATTAGGGATCCATTTGCTTTTTTCGAAGAAGCAGCAATCCTGGAGAGCCATGGAATAGATGTACAGAGTCCAGGAGGTCATTCCAACAGCGACGACGTTGACGGCAACGACTACTCAGAGCAGGTGAGCATCGTGGCGGAGCCGTGGCCCAAAAAGGGAGAGTTCATGGGACAGGGGAAGAGGCCCTCTACCTCTTTCAAATCCGGTGTCTCTTTTTGTTTTACTTTGATGTAATTGCAACGGGGAAAGTGGAAGAGCACAGCTCCCCTGTTTGAATGTACTGAGCAAGCAGCATTCACCCACATGGATTTATTGTCATACAACAGGACGCTTGGCAAGTACGCAATGGGGAGGAGGAGGGAAGATGTTCAGAGGGAGGCAGAGAAGCAGAGAAGGTAGAAGAAGACAGGAGGATCTGCTCCAAACAAGCAAGTTACACCATTCACGCCACACGCAATGTATGAAAAATGTTAGGAGAGCGTTCACTCGCCCAGCGCACCTTGCGTAACTTGCGCTCTCCTTGCCCTGGCACCGTTCTAGTTACGCGCCCTCAGGGAAGGATGTGCAGGTCTTGAACGTGCTCCTGTATGTCAGGCACAAACATGCTTCCCTGCAAAACTAGGCACGTGTGTCCCTCTTACGCCCATTATTTCATTCCACAAGAAATGTCTCCGTTACTGTGAGTTGCGTACCTGGTACGTGGACAACTACACCAGTAAGCCCTTGCCCAGTACACTTTACAATCCCTGTGGTCAACCTTGCCCAGCAAGATGCTGAGCGCCCTCCTAGAAGGTGCTGAGCTCCCTCTCTTTGCGTGCGGAGCACCTTTCAGGAGCGGCTCAGGATCCGTCCCTAAGACACTGACAGACAAAGGGGGAAGGGTGGGGGGAAAGGATTTGGTTAAAGAAAGTTTGATGTTTATTTGGCCCCATGCCTATTCCATATTGTTCTGCAATGATGTGCTGCTATTTGGATTGTTTACGTATTATCTGTCTTTTTTTTTTTTTTTTTTTTTTTCTTCTTTTTGCATTTTAACTCTTGCTTATTCTCTATTTTTCTTGGTTATTTTTAACCCTTGACAGCAACTTCTTTTTTAAATTCTCTAGCAAAAGAATACCCCTTCCCGCACTCTGAGCCCTCACCTACCCTAAAGTTGGTGACCCTTCCTTCACACACCTTCCTGACAGGTATTGCACCCCCTTCCCAATTTTCCTTCAGGTGTCAGTGTTGGCCAAAACCCCCCAGGGCTGTGTGTGCGTAGCACCAGTGGACTTGAACCAGTTGGCTTACGTGGTTCTGGTTTTGCTAGGAGCTGTGTTCTGTGCCGCACCCAACATCTGGGGTCAGCAGATGGCTTTTAATTGACTCGTTTGGGAGAAGTAGGTAGGTCTCCCTCTATAAAGGGTGCTGGTGGAGTCTAACATGTCCTGGAACGAGTCCCTCGCGGACTTGCCTGTGGCCCAGTGT
The DNA here is from genome assembly GCA_009806455.1 of Tetrax tetrax. Taxonomy (NCBI): domain Eukaryota; kingdom Metazoa; phylum Chordata; class Aves; order Otidiformes; family Otididae; genus Tetrax; species Tetrax tetrax. Next base: position 17,429 of record WHYT01014016.1, read on the forward strand.
GACGTAATCTGGCAGAGGCATTCCCCGCCGCTTTGCTTCTCATGGGCATTGAGGCCCTTTTTACAGGTCACCACCAGCAGATTTGGTGGAACCAACCTTGTGAGCTCCAGATGATGAGAGCCCGCTCTGTGACTATTATAAAATATTTTGAAACTGCTGCCGAGCACAGCTAATTCCTTGTCAGTCAGGTACGGGACCCGAATACCGAGACGAAGTGTTACGTAGACTCCCAAACTACGTTGTTGTTCTTTGCTACCCAAAATACTTTGAAAAGAGAAACGAATCAGTTATTAAAATCTAAAGATCTATCTTTAGAGTCCTCAGAAGTTACATATCTCAGTAATCTAGCTGGGCTCCTTTATGAACGGTAATTAGAAATTAGCAGCAGAGCGGATTAAACGACAGGCTCTCCTAATGACCATTTGACATCCCTTAGCTGCTAAAACCATAAATTCCATTTTCCACAGCGACACTTACACTCTAGTACACTTCAAACCACAAAGTTCATCTGAGTACTAACGAAGTGCCTAAAACTCCAGAAGTCAGGACTTTGTATATTTTACCGTGGTAGAGATTTCTGAGAGGCCCTTAGAGTGTGTGCGTCACAATATTTGCCTGACGTTTGTTGGAAATGAATGCATTCCTTTCAACAACCTCAGGATTTTACCAAATCCCAGCTTTTCTGTCCCCCTCAGCATTTGCCACCTGTCATCTTAATTTAAAAATGCATGCTGCGTATTTTAAATTTTTAATTTCACGAGTTCATCACTTAAAGGCTGTTGGAAGACTGATAAATGTTTATCATTTCCTTTCTGTAAATAGTAACAATTGAAAAAAATAGTGAGATTATGGTGTGGTAACTATTCGTACCCCATTTTAAAGAGGGGAAGACTCCATGATTTTGCCCAAAGTTCCAGAAGAATGTATTTGACAGCTGGAATTAGGCTTTGGATATTGCTGGTTTTCCATCTTATTATTGAAAACAAGGCCCTTTTTCTGAAGTAGATTGAGAAATATGCACAACTCGCTGTAAAATTTATGTGAGAATTGTCAGGCTTTTAGATGAGCTCTTGTGGGGCTGCCTTATACACGTGCGTAAAGGCCGTATTTCTAAAATTTCTCTGCGATCCTGTAGCGGCAGAGTTTCTCTGTATTAATTTTGCTTGCCAACCATCACAGCCATCAACGCAGCAGTCCTCTTCCAGTTGAGAGACTTTGCTGCTTAGAACGTAGACGAAGAAGTATCCAGCGCGTAGTTCAGCGGCCTGGAGAACCTGGCAGTGTCTTCACTGCGTGTTTGAATTGTGGTAGTTCCAGTCCTCTAAAATCGTTGCCCTGTTTTTCGTAGCGGTTTCGGAGTTTTTCAGCATTTTTTTCCCTGTACCTGTGTGAGGTCAGTGTTTTCATAGGATAGTGGCACAGACCAAGGGTCAGTCTAGACTAGTATCCTGTTTCCGACTGAGGTCGGTAGCAGGATTTAAAGAAAAACATGTTTTTAAAGAATATATAGAATTATTTTGTTATAGTAGCTTCCAGCTTCTGGAAGTCAGTAGTTTTGAGAGGCTTCCCGAGCTAGGCAGTGTATCCACATTCAGTTTCGATAGTTCCTAGTAGACAGATTTTCCCTGGACTTGTCTAACCCCTGCCTTTTAAAGCCATGTTCACTTTTGTCTGGTCTAAAACTCAGTGAATCCCATAACTGAACTGCGATAACTGAAGCAGCGCGTCCCGTTGCTGCTGTGGAATATATTACCGTTCCAGTGAGAGCCCTTGCGTGTTAGAGAAGCCACCAACAATTGCTCTCTATTTACTAATTATTCATAATAAACATTTACCATATCGACCATCAGCCGTTTCTTTTCCAAACTGGGGGCCTCTCCTCACAAGGCAGCCACCCCGTGCCTCTCTCCCCCTGGGTTCCCCTTCTCTCTGCCTTTTCTGGTTCTGTTGTGTCCTTTTTACGTGGGATGACTGGAACTGTGTACAGGATTCAAACTGTAGGGACAGCATGCATTTGTGCAGTGGATAGCGATTCCTGTCTTAGTTTGGTTTTCCTGACATACGTTCTGTATCACTTTTATCTTTGTAATTTAATGTTTTCCTCAGAATACCCCCGCTTTCTCAAAAATGAGTTTACACCACTCCTTACCCCGCTTACCTTTGTCTGCACAGTGAGGGAAATCAGCCCGAACTCAATTTTATAAATTCCTTCCACTTTCTCCCCCTGTAAGAAACGTGCAATGTGCTGCCCGTAGCCCATTACTTTACACACTAGTTTTTATCCGCTGGTTTTTCTCCTTATGGAGTAACGATGCTTCTCTCTTCTCCTTCCCGCGTGCGCAGGATGACAGCACTAGCCATAGTGACCACCAAGACCCCATTTCACTAGCCGTGGAAATGGCAGCGGTAAACCACACCATCTTGGCATTGGCCCGGCAAGGAGCCAACGAGATCAAGACAGAGGCTCTCGACGACGACTGATACAAAGAGAGGGGGGGTCGAAGCGAGAAGTAACTTAGTTTTAGACGTAGCACCTTAGCAGACTTTCCTCGGTCCTTAATATGTGTTCTTACAGTATAACTTTGCAGTTTCTTGTACGTCAGTTAGCTGTTAGGGTCTTGTTCTGTGAAGATGGCATGGTGCCCTCAGCCTTTGCATATACTCTCTCAGTATTAATTCCCAATAAATAATCAATCAACCAACCAACCTCCCTCTCCCGGCCCCAGTGGCTAGAAAAAAAAAAAAAAAAAAAAATCTTGCTGCTCTGTCTTAGCATTCAAAGTGCTTCCAGGTATTTTAGACAGCCCTCAATGACAAGTCTTAGGCTACACTGAAAATCTTGGATACCCTTAGAGATTGTGTTAAAAAAAAAAAAATAGTCTGTACGCTTTTCTTTCTCTGAGACGGAAAGGATGCAAGCTGAGGTAGTGGCGCAGGGTCGATGGACACCAAATGGGGAGTATCAGCAGAGAGTAAAAAGAACACTAGAAACCCCACTTCAGCATGGGAATAAATTATTTCCAGCTGCCATAAGCCGTGCCTCACTGGTCATACAGTGACTTGATAGACTTTTGGGTGCTGTGCTGAGAATGTCCGTTGGAAACACGCTGGCATGGTTGGGTTGATGCTCACATATTCGACACAGACATCCTCTGCTCTCACAAGCTGCGTGGCTTGGTGGAGAAGTCCTGCCTTCTGCCTCTGGGACCATGATTGAAGCCCAGCCTGGGATCAGATGAAAAATGAGCTGAATGTCTAATGGACAACAGTCCACTTCTCAAAACCACTATTCATTATTTGGCATGGCTAGCAGTGCCTGCTCAGAAGAGGTCTCGACTCTATTGATCTCTCATTAACATTTCACCTCTTATTCCTCCTCTCGCCGTTTCCGTCCCCACCCTGCTCCCCTCTCCGCTTTGCCACTTTCAAAAGCGATGTTTTCCAGGAAGGTTGTTAAGGTCATAACATGGGTGAGTGGATTTTTACACCTCTGTGTAACCATTGCCTACATCCTGACTAGCCTGAAAGGTTAGCGGAGAACTTTTGCCTCTGACCTTTACCAGGTGACCATCATAGCGTAAATATTCTCCTAAATACAAACTTTTTTTGTTTGTTTGAAGGCAGGAGGATCTCTTAACTTGAGAAATGGGGTGTGAATGTTTTGTGTTCTCTTTACTCTGTCCTTGTTAAGATGTGAGAAAGCTATACTGCTACGAGCAATTTAATTAATAATTGGAAGCCATACTGCTAATGGATGTGGTGATATTTGTAAAGCAAACCTACTTTAAGTAGCAGAAACTAATGGAATTGTTTTCCTTGATCATATGTAGCACTTTTGTTACTTTTTTCTTAAAGATATTTATATTTGATAAGTCTTTTTTTTATCATTTGAGAATTCAAAATACCAAACAGCAAACTTGCATTGCAGAGTCACCCTGCGATCACCTTGTCATCTAGTATCTAAGTGATGAACTGTGTGTGCATCTAAGAAAATTACAGCTGCTGGCATTGTGTGGAAATGATCTCCTGGCATCCTGATAAAATGATATGTTGCTGCCGGTAAGAGGAAACAATTGGATGGAAACAGCACGGGAAGCGTTAGAGACGGGCAGGACTGTGTTAAAGTCACAAAATAAAAGTTAAAAACCTATGTAAATTTTTGTACCTCGCGATATAAAAATTTGCATAGTGTCTCCACAACATTCCGTTTTTATCTTCCCAGTTTATGTGGGAGTAGCTTAAAAAGGGGAAGACAGCTTTGTCTAAAGGATGAGTTTCCCTTTTCTCCCCTCTGCTTCTGACAGTGGAGGGAGCGAGGGAAATTCCTGTTACTTGGCTTGTTCTCATCCCTTCCTCACGCTTAACTGTCGCCATTGATAACTCCTAAAATGCAGCTCTTCAGCAGGTTTTAAGCCGGCCTAAACCCCTTCAAAGCGTAGGCTAGCTGAATCTTTGCATCTGTTAATCTTGTGGAAATTGCTTAGGTAAGTGCAGAGGAGATTTTGTGCTGTCAGAGGGCACAGAGTTGGCACCTCTTTGTCTCTGACTTTGAAGATGTATAGGTAGGGCTTGGCCTCGTCTTTAATTTATGGATTTCCTCGGAAAATTTATGTGCTTTCCTTAGATATAGATCACTGAAGCAGAATGAAGCCGTCTTTTTTTTTTTTTTCCTGTTTTATTGCATTTCTTGAGTAGGCAAATTCGTAAGTAGCATCAGGGCAGACTCAGGAAAGAAAGGCGTTGGAGCGGCGACCGTTGCAGGTTTTTTTTCCTTAACGTGTGTATGAATGCTTTGGTACTAAGGAGTGAAAGGATGGGGAGAGCTTTTCTTTCTCTTTTTGCACAGCAGAAGGATGGAGCAAATTGTAGCCTTAGTGGAATTTTACCTCCTTATTCATACGACAGTCACACACCAAGCTGACAGGCAACATCCACGATTTATAGTAAGGAGATTTTAATAATCGATGGCCTCTTTATGTTGGGATTGCCACACCATTTGTTCTGGCTGTTTCATTTTAAAAAGAACAGACTCAAACTGTTGGACAGCTGCAATTTTAAAAGAAATATTACTTACTATACCATCTTAAAAAAAAAAACCAAAACAGTCTTTGTTTCTAGCCATGACTTTTTAAAGCAATAGAGGAGGCTAAAAATCAGAACTTATCCTGATTATAGGTTCGTGTGATGCAGGATCAAAGTAACACCACTAAAATTGTACATCTGTACCATCTAACGTGGAACAATCTGCTCTTAATTCTGTTTGTCGCTGTCAGGTAGCTGCTGGTCTCCTCATGCGTCAGTGTCCTGTCTGAAGGTTAAACAGTGAAACCGCTGTGAGCAACTGGAGGTTGGCCGATCCTCCTTGTCTGTAGCTTCCTGGTAAACACTGGCTTTCTGCTTTCCACATCATCTTCTCCCCAGAGAAAATAACAAACGAGTTAACTGGGGAATCAGACACTTCCATGGCGTCAGCGTTTGGGTTGCCCCTGTCTACTTTGGCTTCTCTTTGGCCGTCGAGAGGTTGGAGGAAAGAGTAAGACTTCACCTGTTACCGAGATGCTCACAGCTGTCTGTTTCCTTTATTCTGAAAGATCTTAACGAGCAATTTGCAGTTGGCTAACAATTTTTTCATTTGGCATGAATTAGCTGAAATGGAACAGATGCTGGTGTGATATTGGGAAAAGCGTATGTGATCTGGAGTAAGTGAAAGAATTGGTGGAGAGTGTGTCTTGGAATTCAGCCTTTGTTCTTGGGTTTTTTCCTGCAACATGGGCATCTTCTTTGTCTTTCTGTCTATGAATTTTCTTGAAAACTAAGCCTCTTTTTTTTGTAGCATTGCAGTTCAGTTGCAATTTGTTGTAGCCAATCTAACGTTACTGCGGTTCGTTCTCATGTGGGTTCCCTTGAAGTGGATCTGGTGGCAGGCTGGATCTACCTTTTTGTTCTGTGACTAGAGAAGAAATTATTTAAGATGCTCCTCTTCTGTGATGGGCACCGATTGCTTTTAACTTGGTTGAGTAAGTTCTGGCTGTTATTTTGTCGCTCGTAAAGTCCTTATACTTGAGTTGTTGTCTCTTACCGTCTTCTTAAAACAACAGTTTCTACCTCCACTTCTTTTTGGGGTTGTTTTGGGGTTTTCATTGGTTTGGTTTTGTTTTGGTTTGGTTTTTTTTAATTGCCTCACTTTTTTTCCCTGAAGTGTGAGATCCCAGATATTCGCAAAATCATTTTGAGATGATAAAAATAAGTCAACATAGCAATGAATGGACACGTTATCCGTTGATGTTCTGGCACTAGAGACAGATCTTCCAAACGCTCTATAAATATGTTTCCTGTTACAGTGTCATCCCGTTACTCAGATACTGGATGTGAACAAGTCGGTCGTTGAGTCAGCAGCGCGCCCGTGCAGCAATTAAGGAATCTCATTAAGCGGAGCCTTCAGCAGGTGAAGGAAAGCCGTTAGTCCCCTCTGTTCATCACTTGTGGGACCACATCTGGAGTACTGTGCGCAGTGTTGGCCAGGATGAGTCTATCGTAGGGCTGCTGAGATGAGAGACTTGGAGCACATGCTGTGTGGTGAGAGTTTGCCAGAGCTGGGTTTGTGCAGATTGGCTCTGGGAGCATCTTCTGGTTTATTCTTCAGCTGTCTTCATGGGTGGGTTTAGAGAAGACAGAGCCAGGCTCTTCTCCAAGGTACATAGCAAAAAGGTGAGGGGCGGTGGGTTCAAGTTGCATTAAAGAAAATCCCAGATGAATATAAAGAGAAATATTTTCATACTCAGAGTGGTAGAACAGTGGCCCAGAAAGGCAGCGGAAACCCCATCCTTGAGGATAATCAAAACTCAACTGGAAAAGGTAGAGGGTGGATTACAGTTCTCCAGAGGTCTCTTCTGACCCAAATTATTCTGTGATTCTGTACAAACCTGCTCAGGTTGAAGTGTTCCCTAGTTCTAGTCTATATCTGTTGAGTTGTTTAAAGAAATTCTCTTTTTTTCCCTGTTTTGCTATTCATAAGAAGTTCTCTTTCCTGTTCTCCGACTAGGGGGGAGCTTTGTTTGCAGGGTCTGGCTCCAGGTTCCAATCAAGCCATACGTAATAAATTTCATTAATTATTTGCTCTGTTTACACAGTTCTTCAGGGATATTTGAATTATTCTGTTTTATTGCTTGACATCAGACTGGTAAGTGTTCCCTGTTTTTGTAACATTGTGCTGTGGATCAGTTTTTGCCTTTGTGAGGATTTATCGTTGTCTTGCTGCTGTAAGTGCAAAGAAAAAATTCCACATCACTGAGCGTATTACAGGAAAAACTAGTTAACGTGAGCGCAGTGGGGACTGCTGTGGTAAGCTGAAATTTCTGGTTCATTAAATCAAGAATTGGTGATTATCAGAAGCTGAAAGGGCATGACTGGGAAAGAGTCCCGTTATACTCGCTTGGATCCTCCTTTTCTTTCCTTAAAGAGTTTGTTGTTGGCCACTGCTCGGAAAAACCCCGTACTTCCTTAGGCAGACGTTAGGTCTGATTCGGATGTTATTTTGAAAGGAAATCACAATGATGTTTGCCAGTATGGGCACAGTTTGACTTCCAGTTTCTGCCTTATATGTGCATGAGAACACTGAGACAAGCTCACCAGAATGTAGAGTTTCCCATGGGATATGGAAGTTTCCCTTCACAATGAGGTGCTGCTTGCGAAGAAGCGAAATGAGGGCGTCGTTCTGGCCTTCCCCTGGAGTAGTCAAGGCACCGAGAGCTGTGGCAGTTGTAACAGGGTTTCATAAGGAAACGGTTCTTTATTTTTCATAGAGATAAAACCAGAGAAATTGGTATAAGAGTTTTCAAAGCTCCAGATCGCTGCCCCTACCTGCAGGATGTTGTTTCCCTGTGTATCATCTTAACTCGAATGCAAAGCCAGATTCACACCTTTTCTGCAAATTACCAAGATTTGGTGGGAGATGTGGATGTTTAGTAGGGGAAGATTTTTTTTCCCCCCCTTTATACCTATAATTCTGCTAATTTTAGATAATAATTTTCTCACCAGAAGGTTTATGTTCCTTCTCCCCCCCCCCCCCCCCCCAGCTACATCATTGTGCAGCCCTTGTTCCCCAGCGTTCACCATCTCCTTTCCAGGTTCATGGGATAATTACCAGCAAATCCTAGGGTTTTTTTGTTTGTTTTTTTTTGTCAAAATAAACTTTGCTCTTATTTCAGACAAGGCTTCCCACCCAAGTATCTCTTGCACTCTTTGAAGTTACTCAACTTGATAAAATTATTTTGATTAAAGTCTTAAGCTTGCAGGCAATAATCTTGAGTTTGGTGTAGCTTTTATCATTTGGCAGGAGTCTTCGTTGGCAAGATTGGTCTTGAAAACTGTTAGATGTCAGTGACCTAACATGTTAATTCCAATTAGACAGCTGAATATTTTGCGTGCGTCTTGGTAGCAGTAATCAGGGTTGAATCATGATCCCATCTACTTCAATGGAGTTTTGTGGAATCAAGGGGTTTTCACTGTGATTTCTCGGAAGGGAAGGTTGGTGACCAAACGTACCTTGCGGTTCCCAAGAAGAGATGCAGAGACATTTCAAAAGAAAACATTCCCCCCTGGTATTTCTTGCAGCTGGGATATTTACTCAGGATGTTGAATCAGTTATTGGTCAACAAGCATTTGGCAAGCTGAAAAGCGTAGCCCTAAAACCTTCATTTTGTCGTCGGTTACTGTCGTCTAATTTATGGCGTTTAAACTGTCCTAGTGAAGATGTTGCACGTTGATGAAAAATCTAGAGATGGCAGCTATAAATTCGAATTTTAAATACACAAAAATGATTTTTCTCCTTGGTGAGAAATGTGTTATAACTGGAAAAGTGGACTTGGTCGTTTTCAGGACTGTCACTAAGATGACAGCATTTTGATGTTGGTTTTTGCCCAACAAATATAACTAAAAATCAAATAATTGGAAGTAATCCCAGTGGCACCAGTGAAACAGAGATGTGGGAAGAAAAATTCAGATGTCTGAAGATCTGTTCATCGCTAACCTTAGGTTTTGTCCCTTAAAACTAGCCTGGAATGGTTCATGCCTGTTTTCCCATAGGTGATGCCGTAGCTAGGGCGGCGTCAGCGCAGTTACAATAATCCATACAGACTGCTCTCTGGTTCTGCTAAAGTTCTTGTGTCGCGCTCTCTTTATGAAAATCCATATCATACCTTAGCTAGAGCTTGCTGGAAGAAGTAAACACATACATTTTGCTCTTTCTAGACACCAAGCTACGCGCTGTGATGCCTGCAACGTGCTTAGCGGTGTGGGATCCAGGTGATGGCATTGACAGCTCACGTCACGGAGACAGAAGAGGCTTTGCCATTTTGGGTGGTTAATCAGGCTGATCAAGAAAACGAGCTGATCGGTTTGATTGCTGCGATGTCATAGTCTTCCCCATTCTTTCCAGTAAGCTTTGGAGCGCTCTGGCCAACAGCTTAAGCGCGAGTGGATTGAAACCAGTGAACTGAACTGGAGTGACCCGCGTGGTGTTTCTGTATGTACGGCGCGTCCCTCGCTCAGCTGGCTTGGCAGGAGGCGCGCTCTGCCATTTATTCCCTCTCTTCCCACCGCCATTCAATGGAAGTGGGTTTATTCCGCCCCTCAAAACATCCAGCGCGCTTCTGCAAGATCCTTTCAAGCGGCAGCCGGGGTAATTGGGCCGGGTGGGATGAATGCGGAGGAGTACGGCAGCGAGAGCGATGGCAGTTCTTTTTGAATGACTGGGTGTCCTCCTGACATGTAATTAGCTGCTTTAGAAAGATGTGGATTGGCACGGTCATAATTAAAAGGATTTCTGTCTTTTCTGTGATGGAAAACAGAAGATCTTCCGCCCCCTAATTCTCTATAATACCAGTGTTATTAGTGACACTTGGAACACAGCTACTTCGTAAACTTAAATCATGACTTGTTCCTCATGGTGACTTACAGCAGCGGGGACTGAAACCGAGCTCAGTTTTCTATGCAAAGCTGCTTCTCTTCCTTTTATGTTTTTTTTTGGGTTGGCTTTTTTCTTTCCCTGCTCTTGTATGTATTGCTTCTCAGTGAGTTTTAGAAGCAAGCCAAATATTTAGTTACGTGTGACAGCCTGATTCCAGATCATAGAATCATAGACTCATTAAGGTTGGAAAAGACCTCCAAGATCATCAAGTCCAACGATCAACACCACCATGTCCACTAAACGATGTTCTGAAGTGTCACGTCTACACATTCTTTGAACACCTCCAGGGATGGTGACTCCACCACTTCCTTTGGCAGCCTGTTCCAGTGCCTGACCACTCTTCACCCGGGGTTCTGGTTTAGCTCTCCTTGACTTGTTTTTGAGTTGTCTGTTGAGGAAGGTTCGCCGTGGTCCAGGACTCCGCTGAATTACTCATCCTGTCTTTCCACCCAGCCCTGAGGTAGAGGATACCCATCGCGCTGGTCCTCCATTTCCTGAAGCAGGGAACGTAACTCGCTCTTCTGAGCCGCTCCAGCTTCTCCTTCATCGGGTCTCGCTTTGGAAGCCTTACCAGCAGTTGCTGCCAAGTCAATAACTGCACTGTCAGCTGCCTGCTGTCTCCTGTTGCCGTTAACGTGGCGTAGCATTGTGAGCTAATTCACCTTTTTCTTAAGAAACCTCAAAACAGGCTGCAGTGGGACAGCTGGCTGGACAGTATGCTTGCTGGAGAGGATCAGTGGTGGTGACCTAACATAACATCACAATCTTTCTCTAATATGTTGCTAGATTCTCAAAAAGCATCTGTCATGGGGTGTTAGGTGCCTTTTTAGTCCGTGTTTTTGTGAGAAACGTTATCTGTTGACCAGTCTTGAGCACTGCAGAGCCCGTGCTCTGGTTTTGCCCTTAAGCTTCTTGACCATGTCTTTCCATAGTGCTGTCCTCCTGCTGTAGTTACCGATCGGAGGAGTTCCTGAAACTTTTTGGTACGCAGAGATGCATACTTCTAGTCAAATTTAGAAAAGTTAGCACTGAACTCCGACAGATTTGCAGAAGAAGTTAGGAAGGTCAGTAGGCTCTTATTTAAATCCTCCAGTTCCTTTTCAGCGTCAAATACTGGTGTGAATCTCACCCAGTGTCACTGTGGGTCTGGGGCACTTTGGTTCTTCCGGCGTGGTTACCACAGTAGCAGTAATTTCTTTTCTAGGATGTACATTTTTCAACGTGAACTTGCTGCTGTCCCTGGCCTCAATGCAACTTCCCATCCTCCTCTCCCCACCGCTTCTCCTTAACTAATTAAAGTCTTCCACGTTACGGCAAGATGGCCTATGTAGCTTAAATAACCCACCTCAGTAATTAAGAGGTTGACTTTAGCCTTTTGAGATATATTTTACATCATTTGAGATTTAAAAATACGTTTTACTTAACAAAGTTTATCTATCAAATCGCTCAAGGAGAGTAAAGAGATAATGAAAGTAAATTATTAATTAATATTTCTCACCCAGTATATTCCATTAAGAATATTAAGCATATATTCCATTCCTCAAAGCATGTTTGACTTCGGATTTTTTTTATTTTTTTTTTTTTTAAAAAAGTCTGCCTGCTGCTAAAGTTGCTGCTATCTCTCTTTGACAGGACTGTAGTGACAGTACTGAAAATATCCTTCAGGAGCTAACCAGAGCCAGGAACTCAGAATATCAGCTCACTGACCAGTTTATCCAGTACCAGAGTGCAAACCGTTCCGTTTGTGCATTATGGCAAGTAAGCAGATCTTTCCCATGCCAAAATGACATTGATTCTCCCTTGCCACGTCCAAGCTGTTCTTCAAATCAAAAAGTTTGGTATCATTTTGGAGCGGAAAGTAGCAGCAGGAGCATCTGTTTGGTTCGTTGCAGAGGTAGTTGTCTGTCAGTTTAGCTAAACATTTCCATCTTGGGCAGTAGCAGTTGAGTTCTGCATCTCTTCCTTCCGTTAGAGCGCTGTGAAGTCACAGTCCTCTTCCTCCAGGTGCTTGGAGAAAATAAATACTATGGAGATGAGGTCCACTCATTTGCAGAGCTCATCGGAGCTGACATGGGTTGAGAATCTGCCCCTAGATTTCAGCAACACTCACTTCTTAATGGTGGGATTTGTAGTCGCGCAGGAACGAAACTGTGCTGCCAGTAATTCAGTTCAGTGAAGCAGGCTCAAAAATTAGCCGTCTGCTTGGGAGTGAAGAGTCAGTGAAGTATCCGTGGACATTAAGAAGATATTTGTAAATGGTTTGAGGAAAAAAAAAAAGTATTATTCCATTTAATGTTTATAAATCCATTGGATACAAATGGTAAAATTTGTGAGGAGTTCTGTGGAAAAGGCAGGCACTTTCAGTTAGGGGAATTTTAATTTTATTTTTTTTGCATTTGGAAGGGCAGGCTGGGTTGTTCATCTCGTCGGATGAAGCGGATGGAGTGGGGAGTTTGCATCAGGATTGTGGGAGGCCATCTGATATTCAGGGTCTCCTTGTAGGTAACAGACTGGTCCCTTCTGGCCTTAATTGTAAAACTGTGATTCCAAAGAGGTAGACTTGTCTTTTACCGTTATAACCTGTTCGTAGTGTTTAATAATTTATAGAGATTTCAGTACTAGAGGGGTTCTCTGCAGTAAGAACTTTGAAAAGGATGACTTTCCATCAGAGAACATATTGTGCCTTATGTCTCTAAACCACGTGGAGTTCTCGTTCTGTATGATAAATATCTTTTTACGCTTTGTACTTCTGCCATAGCGGGCGTCAAACAGCCGTGGTTTTGATAACAGATGGTTTCTGTACGCTGCTGTATTCCTTACCTTCGCTCCAGGATCTTGCAGATTCGGTCTGTTCTGCTGACTCAGCGCTGCGGACTCGCATGCTGGTCAGTGTTGAGCAGCTAAAGTAGCTCTGGAACAGCGTTATTCTGTCCAACTGTTGTTTTTGCTTCTTATTTGAAAAAGAAACAAAAAAAAAAAACCCGCTAACCAAAAGCCCAGGTCAGTCTGAATTTCTAATCCTAAATTCTTTGTTGCCGTTCATTACATTCGACATCGGGTACATGAATTCCAGTTAAGGGTACTTTGCAAGGATTTTTACCATGGCTCAAGAACATTCAACATGAAAATCACTCAATGTGAATAAAATTTGATGAGCCGTGACCGTTTCCTCTAGCTGCAGTGCCTCAGGCAGCTGTTTTTTACAAACACTTTCATCAGTCACCAGAATGCTTCAGAAACCACCACCGCCAGCAGAAGTTCTCTTGCTAAACTGGTGTCTCCTCTTATTTCCTACGCTGAGCCTGCGTTTCCCTGAAGGAATTCCAGATGAATGTTTTGAGCTACACGTCCTCCCGCTGCTCTGAGCCACTCGCTTTCCTCTGAAGTTGATTCTTGTCGGTACCGAGTTTGTCACGGGTTACTTTCGTTCTTCTCGGAGAGGTGATTTCTTTTACCTTTCATCCAAGCTCCTTCACACCCTGGTAATTCTGGTTTACCTGCTTTACCAGTGGCTTTCTCACACCGAAGTGCTCTGACCTGAACCCCTTGTTCTTGTGGTCTCTAAATAAGGAACAAATACTATTTCCATCCCAATAAAAAGCGATCCAGTGTAACGCTGACGCTTAGATTTGGTTCAGTCTTACGAAATCTTCCGAGCTTTCTGCTGGCCGAGAGACCTTGAGTTTATCCAGCGTCATTAGTTGGCAGCCCTCCTCCTTTCCCTGGTTTCAGATTTGACACTTAGATTAGCAAATCAGGGAAATAGTAGCTTTTCAGTATAATTTTTTTTTTTTTTTTTTTTTTACTGTGAAGACTGGTACTGGGCTGTGCACTTCAGACGCTGGGCAAGGTTTTCTGGGGAATTCCTTGCGGAGGTGAAGGCGTGTCTCAGATACAGCACTGCTTCTACACAGACCAATTTCACGTCTCTTGCACACAATAGCAGTGCTCAGGTTTATCTGTTCTGTCCAGTTCTTTGTTGGTTGCTGCCTCTCCCACTCCTGTTAGGCTCACTTGTTGCTCTGTGCGCCTTTTCGCAATCTTCAGTGACTTTTCCCATTTTTATTTTCTTCCTCCCTGCTTCCTCTTGTTTCTCCTTCTTCTCTTTTCCCCGTACAGGCACTTTATTACCTTCACACCTTCAAGCAGCGTATTTACGCTTAGACTTTTTAAATTCCCTTTAATACTATTAAATCAAGAGGCGTCCACCTTTCCTTTTGCCTGTTAGATGGTGCTGTATCACTTGCTTACTTGAAACCCAAATATATGTTGTCCACAGTGTAATATAAATAGAAAAATGTTGTCTACTCCAACCATTAAAAAAAAAATCAGCTCATAAATTCAATCCACTTACAGGAGATTCTTTGCTGGCAGCCTCCTGTGTGAATAAGGTTCCAAGGTGTTGGGTGACAGAGGGAAAAGGTAGCAGCATTTTTTCCTTCATTTTATTTTGTCTTGTGCTTCGTGTTGGGAGCTCTCTTAGGTGGTGCAGACGTTTTCCTTGGTCAGCCTGCTGTCGTCTGCTTTTCTAACAGGACAGGACGCGTGGATTTTGCAGCTTTACCGAAGGCGGCCGTGTGCCGGTTCCCCTTGTCGCCTCCTTCACCCAGGCTCCGGGATCACTTTTTGCAGCCAGAGCAGCTTTTTATTTTTATTTTTTTTAAAGTTGTTTTAGATGTGAAGATTATTGAAAAAACTTGAAAGTAGTTTTCTAAATAGACACAATAACGAGAACAGAGTTTGGATTTTGAGCTTCCCACCTTTCAGTATTATCCACTGCAGTTTCTTTTTTAGCGTAAATTTAGCTTGAGACTTGCGCTGAACTGGAGCTTGTGACTGGTTTCCAGTTGCTCTGGGGTCAGAACTCTGTTTGGTTTTGTTTCATTTTCTTTCAAGAAGGACAGATTTTCCATGTAATCACCCGTTGCAATACCAACTCAAAAGCAAAAACCCTTTCTCCTTGCTGTTGGCTCTGGCTGGACCGTTAGCAACGTCCTTCCGAATCTCGCCAACGGCCGGCCCTCCTTCATTTGCTGCCGGGGTTGTTCTTGAGGGTCACGGCCCGCGCTTCTCGCAGCAGCGCAAGCGCCCGGCGCGCTGCTGCTGGCTCCAGCTGGGAGAGCACCGCGGCTCTTTGGAAGCTGGATGTCAGATCCGATACGACGAAGCGATCTCACCGTGCTGCAGAACCTCCGTAAGCCAGGCTTTTACCTTAACGATAACGCAGGAGTAACCAGTTCAATAGTTCTGTCCAAGGGTGACACAGAAAAGTCAGTGGTGTCCATGGGGAGCACTATTTTCTTGGCAGATGGCCTTGGCTGTCTCCCTCGTGGTCTTTATGATCTTCCCAAGGCTGATGAAAGCCCGGGAAGTGTGAAATATGAAATATGTGCAGTACTTTTTTTTTTCTTTTTTTCTTTCTTAGTGTCAATTTTAAAAGTGCCTAAGTGAGTAACAGGACTCCAGAGCGAGCTGGAGGAATAGGATTAGACCTCAATTCCCTCTGCAGAAAAGAGCCCTCCCCGCAGTCCCCCCGCACGGACGACTCCGGATGCGCGGTGGGAGTCCAGCCCCCCGCAGAATCTGGCTTGAAAGAAATCTCCGCTTGTTCCTCGTGCTGCCCCCAGTCTGGTGGTGGGGATTTTCTTAACAAATCTCATTTCTCAGCCAGACCTCAGTGGTTTCCTTTTTGGGGTGGGCCATAAGGAGGGGGGAAGCTTGGATAGAATTCGGTAGGAAACTGCCCCTTTGGTTGCAGATGCAAACGGCGTGGTGCATTAAGTGTGCACCTCTGGATAAGCGTACGTCTGAGATTCTGCGTAGAAAAAGCTAATATGCATATTTAATCACCCCTTCTTGGAACCACAGAGGCAGTTTCTTCCTAAATTCTTCATTATTTCTAGGCTTATGGTAGTGGCCCCTGCTAAACATGTTGTCAAAAATCCTTGTGACAGTTGGCAGGGGGTTGTAATTTTGTAGACATACGTGAGAATTTTATGTGGGGTAAAAGAAAAAGATATCAATGCTAGTTTAAAAAATGGCATTAAAGGAGAATTTCTTCTGACTGTAGCGAAAGGAAATATCAGAACACTATTAAGATGTATTAGCACCACTTAAGGGTTCGGGAGATGAAAGCAATCCATGTGTAGATGGTTTATTTTTCATTAGTAACAAAACCTTGGTTTCACTCCGACAGCTTAATGACGTAAGAGTTGGGAAAGCCTAGGAAATGACTGTGGGCAAGAAAAGCTGTAAGGACATCTCTTGCAGAGAACGGAAACTTTGCTTGTAGGGTGTTGCTGGGAGTTGATACAAGCAGTGATTGTTTGGAAATCTGTTGCTGGGGTGCTGATGGAATTGAAGTTTTGGTGGAGCCTGTGATGCACACGGACCGCTCGACGCTGGGCCGTCGCCCTGCTCTAGAGATGCCTTTTCCAACAGTGGGTTTTCTTTTTCCTAACCCAAGTTGGTTGTCAACAGCAGTGGTTGTATTGGAAAAGGATGAACGCGTTAGCGAGTGTTGCAAACCCCGAAGTGCAAAGGCTGTGGAACGGCATCGGAGGCATGCGAAAAATGAAGCGAAACCAACCCAGCGCTGGGGAGTTGCATTTTTCACTTCGACAATTTTGCGTGCCTCGATTTTGTTCCGCCGTCCTGTTGACGCCGGGGCGGGAGGTGTCGTCCCAACCTCCCGTCTCCGGTAAGGGCAAGCGAGTGTCACCGCGGTGGTGGCAGCGTTGTGTGCGCGGGATGGCTGGCAGTCGCCTTCGGGTGTCTACCAAACGCGGCGATAGCAGACGGTGAGCTGTGTCCCATCTCCGCTGAACTCCCCGGCGGGTCCTTACGCGTCCGTGCGTTCCTCCGTCGGCATCTTCCGCTCGCCTGTTTCTTTCTCCCGCTGTGTGCCCCCACGAAAACGGCACCTGTGTCTCATCTGCTGTAGGTGTTCTGCCTACCTCAAGAGGTCAACGTGGTATCCTAGGGTCGTACGTCCACAGTCTGTTCTTCTTTTTTTTTACACGAGCACTAGCGCGCACACACACACACTGGAATGTATATTCTCCTCCCTCCCACCCCCCAATAACCTCTTGACCCGATCCTTGCTGTAGCCACCACCAACTCCTCTTGCAAATTGGATGCTGCTTTAAATGTGAAAACAAATGTTCGAGAAGCTATAAAACCTGAATGAAAGCTAAAGCTGAATTTATAAAGCCTTGTTGCGTATGAGCCAAAAGTGCAAAAAGCTCTATATAATGAACTAACCTGCCACTCATATAAATATAAATATATATAAATATATTAAAATCAGACTGTTCTACAAAATTGTGTATTTGTATTTTTGTGTACGTACAATTTTCTGCTAAGCAGAAGGAGGATGTAGTATAGGATGATGTGAGAAGAGATTTTGTTTAATCATATTTCTTTGTTACTTATTTTTGTTAACATCCAGATGCCTGTCTTTGTCTTCTGTGTATGACACTGTTCGAAAGGTGCAGTATCTCTCTCCCGCCCGCGCGTTCAACCTCTTCCCCCGGGAAAGAGTCGGGGAACGCTACACCCCATCATCCAGCCCTGCCAATATTGCCTCCGTCTTCATCTCAGCGAGGGTTGCTCCTTCAGCTTGGAGACTCTGTTCCACGTCGGCATTCCACCGGCACGCTGTGTCGTTGCTCCTCGTGGTAACGTCCGATATTCACGCGCTGGTTGGTTGCTTTTCTCACAGGTCTTCTCCAAGCACGCTGCCCACACCATCCATGGTCTGTAGTACCGTTGCTACTGGTCCTCAGCCTGAAATTTCAGGGGAAAAAAATAAATAGAATAGCGTAGATGAGGAGAGAGGATGGATGGATCCACGCGCGGAAGTCACTTACGGAAGGAAAGCGGCCAGGGACGCAGTTCTGTGCGTCGCAGGGGAGTGAATCTCAGGTAACGCCGCCACGGAGGGAGGTGCCGCGGGGAGCTGGTGTTCCCACCGCTGTCTGCACGCTGCCAAAATGTATTTTTGCGTTCAGGAAGGCAAGTTGGCACGGGAAATAGGTTGTAACTTTCCCGGGGCCACTTCAGACCATCTTCCATTCCAGGAGCTGCACGCAAGCCACGCGCATCTCTGGTGGCTTTCTGACAGTTTGGTCCTTTGCTGTAAGAAGGTTGATAAGGTCGATCTTCTCATGGCTTGATGCCTTTGCAGTAAGATACTGATTTTTTAAGAAGAATATTCTGAAATCTTCTCCCAGTCACTGCATTTATCTGCAGGATGCCGATGGGTCTGCTCCATCGTTGGCCACAAGGAGAAAAGCCGTGTTTTTTCTCCCTTGGTGGACTTGGGAATCGCTAGTTCTGTGTTACAGAGCGGAGAACTGCCCAGGGAAAGGGGGAGAACGAGGTAAACCAGGAGGTAGCGGAAAAACTAAGGCAAAGCTTTGGGCAGGAGGTGATGGACGTTCACCTTCCAGTTCCACCATGGAGCTGCTGCAGGCTCTTGAGGCAACCCGGCCCTTCCCGTGCGCATCGGTGGCGTTCCTTCCCACCTCCAAACCGCAGGTGAGAGTTACGTCGGCCGCCGCGTTTTCCTCAGGCGGCAGGTACTGCGAAAGGAGGGAGCGTCGGCCTCTTCCCTCCTGTCCTTTCGCTCTCTTTCCTTCTTTGTGTCTTGAAATTTTCATTTCTGGCATTGTTTGAAGTGAATTTTGGCCCGGGGAGAGCGATACTGCATCTTGACACGTAGGGCTCATATTTATAACGATGTGTAATGACTGTAGCAGAAGTCCTTGTTTCTGTATGTGAATGGACAGAGAAACAAGTGCTCTATTGTATTGATTAAAATAGTAAAATGAGTCCTGTATCATTGTATCTCCTATTCTGGATTAGTGCCTTTTGGACAGTAGACTGTTCTGTAATTAAAATGTAGTATAACTGCTTTTTTGTACAGTTTTGTTTTAATAAAACTTTTTTTTAATTTGTGTTTATTTTAGTATTGTACCTATTAGAAAATAAAAATGTATAACTCAACGGCGCTGCGTTTTCTTCCATAGTCCTTTCTTGTGCAGAGCTGGCGGGGTGTGGAAGCCCGAGAGAGGCCTCGGACACGAGTAAGATCTAAAATGCGTCCTGAGAACTTCTTCAATGAACATTTTCCTACATTCAAGAGCAATGAACGAGAAAACCAGGCAGGCCCAAAGACTTCAGTCTTTGTAAGGACGGTCTGTGGGAGGGATGAAGGTGGTGGATGCCCAGATGGTACATTTGATGTGGTGGGACTCCATCGCTTCCTTGGACTTCGAGCCATGGGCTGATACCAGAGCCCTTTGGAGGCTCTTTGCACTAAAAGGAGATCTGGAGAGTAGAGTTTGAGTGCAAGCAAGGCAAAAAGCTGGGCTTAGTTTTGGAAACCTCCCCTGCCAGGCTCCAGGAGCCTGGAGAAGGGACGGCAAATGCCATCCCAACACAGAAGGGCTCTTGCTTGAGGAGCTGTTGAAGCGCAGGGAGCAGACTTCGGGGCCATTTGGTAATAAAACTAAAAAGCTGTTGAAGTAATGAGATCAGGAATAATTTTGAGAAGCCAAAGGCACGGGGATGCGGTGGCTGCCTGTTCACACTGGCCAGGCTGTGCTCAGGGTCTTTGGGTGGGTGGGGAACAACTTCAAAAAAACAAGGGAAGGAGTTTCTGCAGCGAATGTGTATGAATTAGCACGTGGGTCGGGGCAATCCCAGCACAAATCCAGGCTGGGCAGAGAATGGATGGAGAGCAGCCCTGAGGAGAAGGACTTGGGGGTGCTGGGGGACGAGAAGCTCAACGTGAGCCGGCAACGTGCGCTCCCAGCCCAGAAACCAACGGCACCCTGGGCTGCATCCCCAGCAGCGTGGGCAGCAGGGCGAGGGAGGGGATTCTGCCCCTCTGCCCCGCT
>WHYT01014017.1:0-10564 GCA_009806455.1 Tetrax tetrax
CAGATGCCGAAATCCATAGCAAAATAAGTGTATCTCTTACTCGTGTTCAACACTACTTGAGGGATGAGCAAAGACATATATGTGTGTGTATACACACACACACACACACACACACACACACACACACATACATATATATATTGCTAACTGTGATAAATATAGTCTTCGTAATCAAGACAGTATTAGAAAGTAATCCCTTTATTTAAATGCGGATGTTTCACTGTTAGCTGAATCAAATTCAATTATTAAGGCACAAACAAGTGAATACATTATTCAGAACCTGCATTTTGATTATTATCTGTAAGTTGTTAAGTGGAAGGGGGATGTAAAATTTCTGTAAGTGTTTGCAGTGCATTTTTTTCCTCGGAAAAATCCTTTTTATCCGTTTGAACTAAATAACTGAATGCACAGTGAAACTTGAAATATCCTGAAAGATCTAACACCGTAACATAGCCGGTACTTTTTTTCCCAAGTACCTCTATTCTACTGTTCTTGTGTTTAAGAGTGTTCCTGTCAGGTAAGGTTACATATCTGACTTTTGTAAGTCAGTGATTAACATGAATACCAAGAAAATTAAAGTGATATAAATCTTGTTGAGCAAAACAAAGACCTTCAATAAGAAAAAAAAATCTAATAATCTTTAGCGTGTTTCAAGAATTATATACGTAGTATTCAGTGTTGGTGTTGTATGTGTCATAGTTTAGATTTTTATGTTCCTATATTATAAATGGGATAGCTAATGGTATCTATCTGATAATGTTACGTTACTTGACAATTATGGAAAAAAAAAAAGCAATTATATGTTACGTAGTCCTATGTCTTTATTTTAAGACTTACAAATCAAGTTCAGTTTCTACTGTTTATAACATATACCTTTAATAAATATTGTCGCTGAATGTTCTTTATATTTGGATTGTTTTCTGATTCTCTGTATATCCAGTAGGATGGAGCCTAATAAAACAGATCTTACTAAACAATTATAAAAATCAGTTAACGCTACCTTTCATTAAACCATCTTTTGAAAGTAATAATATTTACAGTACCTGAACATCAAGCTTTTTGTCAGATGCGACGCTATGAAAATTTCTGTTAGGAAAACAAACAAACAAAAATGCTTTGGATCCAGTTGTGCAATTCTTGATATTCCATTTGTATTGCTGGTACAATTACTGTACAGATTTGTTAACTATTCACTTTTATACAGTACTAGCTTGATTAATTACATTATTTTCTTTTTTATAATTAATGAATTTGCCCTAATATTTTTTTCTTTTTAATTTCTGTGTGCCAGTATGTTGTTCAGTATTCATTACTTTGTCTGGGTTTTACACTGTACTTCCTATTTTTTCTTGATGGTTTTTCTTTTGAGAGAAAAAGAGGCATGCCAGATAATCTTAGCTAGTAAAAATCACTATGCATTATTTTTCCACAATTTCATATTTTCATGTGCTTTCTAGAGTTACTCTTTGCTAGGAGCTGAGAGAACTGTTTCTCTGAGAGGAGTGCAGTGATAAGCATGAAGAATTTAATAATTTTAGAATATTGTTTAGAAATATATGCCTGTAATCTAAAAACAAACATTGAAATGATTGGTTTTAAGTCACATGTGGACAAAAATAAAAGTAATGATAGCTATTCAGCAAATGTAGGCTGAGGCTTGTTCAAATGACTGTCTTCTAAGGTGTACTGTAGGGTTGGAAAAGCAGAACAATAAGTACTGTTTGGAATTGAGTGTCTTTTACTGCAGGGTGGACAAAAAGCCATGTGGGAGTTTTTTGGCATGTTTGGCTTATGGAGTGTTTTGGTTTATTTCTGTGTTTATGAATTCGTGTATATTTTTTCCATTAAAAATATTTCATCACTTCATGAGACACCAAAATTAAGCTTTAGTTTTTGAACACATAGTAACAACAATGTCTTGTGGATAAATACACACTCGTGAAAGCTGACATGTTGGGAACAGTCACACGAGAAAGCAAGCAACATTAAAATGAGTATCTTAGATGTTGTTGTCCAGTGCAATACTGAATTTCAAGCATGCTTGGTAAAATAATGTTCTTAGAGAGAGAATATTTCTTTTTCATTGCTTCCAATATAATGCATTTCTTGTGTATTTCCTGTCGAATTGCTGTTGCTGAATTTGTTCTTAACTTAAATTATTTCTTTAAAAAAGAAGAACGTGATAAACATGGTGAAATATTAGTGACCTCATACAACTACACTCAGATGGCAAAGGATGTGGATACTTTTAACATCAGTAACCATTTGTCTTTGTTTTGTTTTTTTTTTTCCATATTCTTTCGCCAAAAGAGAGTGAGATGTTTGATTTCCTTTTGAGCTAACTTTAATACAGTATTAGGAAAGTGATAATTTAATTTTACAATTACTGTACTTTAAATATATGGATACAAAGCAAAGTGGGAGATTTTTAGAGAGATGCTTAGTATTCAGATGACAAGGCAGAGTGAAGGGTATCTTTAGGACATAAAGCATTATTTTATAATAAGGTGGCTTATTCTAAATATGTACACAATTTTCTAATTTCTCTGTGAGTACTTGTTTGAAAGTTTTCTTTGTGTATATTCTTACAGATTGATTGTGCATTTTCTTTTCCTTTTTTTTTTCCTAGCCATAAAATTAAAGTATATACCACTCTTTGAATCTTCCTTTCTGTCAGTGTTTTTTCTTCCTTTGAGTTTATGATTTAGTCCTTTTTTGCTGCCTCTTTATTTTATCATTGATGGCAGTGATATCTACTTATGTATATTTTGTAATTACAATTGTATTTTCAGTATTTTTGACACTCGTTTTTAGCTATTAAGCTCTGCAGTTCAGTATCCACTGTTTTTTCCTGTGCCTTGTTGGATGCCTGGCTTGCATGTGGTTTAATGTTTAACAGTTTACCTGAGATAGCGGGCTGTGACAAGGCTGCTAAGCATCACACATTGCTGACATATATCTGCTGCTGCATATATCTGCTGTAGGGATAGCCTACAGCTGCTGATCACTGCTTCCAGGGTCTGCATGATTCTTTCTTTGCCAGCAGCCACTTTGCTTTCTTGTTTGCTAATCTGTAGCTTTCTCTCAGGGTGCTTTAACCTGCTTCACATCAATGTACACAAAATGGACACTTGAAAAATATATTCTGAGGAATGTTGTTTTTGCCAATTTTATATAATTGCAAAGAACATGTACTGAGAAGTCCAAAATCTGTTTCTTTTACCAGCAACCTGAGAATAGGTAAATCTCCATACTCCAGGAAAAAAAAAATCATACCGAGGAGTGGGAAGCTCTGAGGATACCTTAAAATAAGATCTTGAGCTATTTGAGTTTGTGGTTTTGGTTTTTTGGTTGTGGGTTTTGTTTTTTTTTAAATCACTTTGAACTTTTAGAAGTGTATTCATTTGACCCCCCTACTAAGATTTTCTGCAGAGCCTATTGATACCTGCCACCTTTGTGGAATGACAAGTCCAAGCTCCCATACCCAGTATGCTGACCGAGGAGCTGCTGCTGCTGTTGCTTGGGTTTGTCAGAATTTGTCCTGGAAAACATATGTACAATCATCCAAGGCAATTAGAGGCTAACTTTGAAAAATTTGTGTAACTCATCCCAAGGTATGATCAGTTATTATACTCTTCACACCCGTAGTTCTCGGCACTCCTTTCCCCATGTATTTTTTTCTTGGTCAAAATTTTGAACAGTTCATCCACAGTGGGTTTTAAATATTTAAGTAAGTGTAGCCATATTGATCAGCTTTAAGGTACTAGCTCGGTGTTGCATAGATCAGGAAGAACTGAGCTTTAGGATTTGAAATGTTCAGATTGAGTAATTCTGTTTCAGTTTAGAACTCTTTTGTAATGGGGTGAGAAATTATGTGTGTTTAGAGATCCAGGTTTCTTTAAGAGTTGTTCTAGATTCTTCCAATCCTTTATATTAATTTATTCGTGTACATATTCATAGTCCTTTATATGCGATAAATTTTAATGTGTTTTCATATTTGAGTGCATTATCCATACACAGAGGCATAAATATTTTTTCATAATTTACAATCGTAATTTTAATTTCACATCACAGTATCTGATGTTGATAATGTTGTTGTGATAACTTTGACTGACTTCCATTACTGTAACAACAAATTCAGGTTTTCGTTGGAACTATAACAAAATTAGCTTTGTTATTGATTGTTTATAGGATAGACAAGTCTTACCTAAAGCCATCTTTTTATGTTTAGAGATGTGAAAAAAATACCATCTCCATTCATATAATTGGTTATAATGTTGAAAAACCTTTGTAATTTAAGTTTAGACAAAATTTTTGGTAACAGATACAAATACATTATTTTTGCAGCCCCACATATGTACAAAGTGAAAAGGGCATAGTTTTTACTTCATTATGGTCACTATTCCTATAGCGCTTAGTCTTATATCCTCCTAAGTCTGTTATTTCTGAATATGAAATTTTTAGCTCACATGGTCCTGAAAATTTAATACCTATTGCGAATGGTAAGTGATGTGATGGAAAACAATAATGTAGTTTTGATAAATTAAGATATTAAGAATGTATTACATTTCAGTAAGAATTATAAATAATTTACTGAAACATATCTAGTCTTGTTTATTTTTAAGTGAATATAGTTTTATTATTTGTAAATGTAAATGTAAAAAAATGTAAATGTAAAAAAAAATGTAAATTTTGTACACTTCTGACCTCTCTGTGTGGTTATTGTATTCTGTATATTAGGGATAATCAAATAATTGTGCCTGCAATGTGTCTGTTTTCTTGTGTACAGTGCGCCAGTTTTACAATCATTCTGAGGATATATGGACAGTGTCTTTAAAAATATTTCTGCTTCTTTTTAGCTCTAAAGCAGGAAAGGTGAGATTTTTCAGGAAGCTGAAAACCATTAATTTATATGCATTAATTCCAACTGTCTTCCCTGCTTTTCACTATTAGCTTTCGCTTGTATCTGAGCTAGTGGTTGTTCCTCTAGGTATACTGTACATCTCTTCTCCTGATCACTCTCTTTTGTGCTTGACCTTTTACAATTACTCATCCTACCTTTGTTTTTTCTTTGTCTTCCTCTTCTCCTTCATGCTGCTTCTGTATTAGCTGTGGGAGTGTTTGGGATACAGGAACAACAATTTCTCAGTCATTTACTTTAGTGCTAAGGATCTTAATAAATTTGTAGGAAAGCAGTCTGCGAGGAAATCATATCTTCAGCTAGCAGTGTGTTTCCTCATCTGAGGGTATGGTGTCAGTAGTCTGTATGTGGAAGATGATTATATGAGCAATTTGTGCATTGTTAAGCAGTATCTCCAGAGAAATTTAGTTGAGTCACAGCTGAAAGCTTGATATTGCCAGTTTCTGGTAATGAAGTTTCATGGCTATGCCACATTTAAATTACTATTGGAATTTGTGCGTTTACTAAAACTTAGTATTGAAGTAGCTGGGTTTTAAGTATCATTTTAAAAAGTATGTATTTAAATACATGCAGGCAAATAACTTTTTTTTTCCCTTATTCTTTGCCTTATTCTCAGTATTGCTGAGAACTTCAATCTTTTGAAACTACTTAAAGGTGAGAGGAACTACATATGTGTTTGCTTTTTTGTTTTTTTTTGTTGTTTTTTTTTTTTAACAGATACAGTGAAATGAAACCAATTGTATAACGGAAATGTTAAAAAATGTGAAGTGTGGGTAACAACATATATGCCACTTAGTTTGGATGTCTGGATGTATGTGTAATTATATATGCACGAAGCATCAGTTTTGTTTGTATAGATATGTGTATGTTTATGTATATATATTTGCATATACAGTGTATGTGTAGGCAGAGTGACAGTATGTATGACAGTTTATGTACATAGAGTATGTAGAATCAAATATAGTCCATCTGCATTAATTGTTTTGATATCTAGAAGAAACTAGTGGAAAAGACATTCTGCAGGATCCCTACCCCCATGCCCTGTTTCTGAAGGCTGAAACAACCTTTCTAAGCACCTTAAATGACACAGGGTTTTTTGCTTTGTAGCAGTAGCCACAGTTTATCAATTTCATGTAATTCATTGAAACTTTTTTCTTCTAAGCAGGAAACAAGGGAGCAGTTCTCTGTGCATTTTCTCTGGTATAATTATGGTGGTAGTGAATTATATCCTAAGAATAGGAGTTCTAGAGTTATAGGAGACAACATTGACTTCTTAAATCAGCTTGGTATTGTGGAACTGTCTCCTGAAGCTAATTTGCTACTTGCCAAGGGAACATACAACTTGCACAGCTTCCTTGAATGGCCAGTGCTACAAGTGAGATATCTTCTATAATAAAAGATGGAGGAATGCTAGGCTAGGCTTTAAGCTCATTGTGGCCAGATTCTGGTCAAATTTCTTTTATTGAGCTGTCAGTGAAGACAACCAGGGTGTCTCACCAGACTTAATAAATCAAGGCCCTTTGTAAATAAAACATTTATATCTGCAAGCTTAGTTTGCTTCAGTGACATGGAAGAGAATATCATACTTATGAAAGGTCATTGAAGGAAAAATGGTAGATGGACATAGGTTTGGATTTGTGCTCTCTGCAAGTCCTTCCTGTCTCTAATAAATCCTTAGGCAGCACAGAAGCACTTAACATGCTCTAACAAAATGTTGACTGTAAAAATTAGTTCAGGTAAGCAATATCTACTTTTTAATTACAAACTAGTAGGTAGTTTTACAACATGATGTTCTTAGATTCTTCTACCTATACCTCTGTTGACGTTTTCTGAGCTGCCTTTCGCCTATGAGGTCCTCTAGGATAACTTAACATTACTGTGGTATTTTCTTTATAAAATTATAAAAAGTAAACTAGAAATGGTAATCATACTTAGTAAGTGCTGAGATTTATGGTTTTGGCTGTAGAAGTTGATGGAATGTGTCTGATTGTGGTACGTGGTTGTGGACTCTACCAGAGTAGTGCCTGTCAACTTTGCTAGGCTAAATCCTTCAGGTATGGGAATAAAGCAACTTCTTTGTGATCTGAGTCTTATCCTAACATAGATGAAAAGTTTGCTTTTACTTTGGAAAAGGATTCTGCAAGCTTACAAATTCAGGAGAAGAAGCAAAGTTCTAGTTAGAAGAATTTGTATTGATGAATACATTCTGTCTTAGCACCGGCCCTCTGAGATTTTTGTCTTCAGAACAGTCTTCTGTCTGATATCAACAGTCTATTTGTTGTTGTTTCCAAGGTTCCTCTAGAAAACTTCAGCCACTAAGTAGTGTGAAGGATTTTGGGAAAGACAGACTCTAGCATTTCCTCATCTGACTTCTGGAATCCATTTTGTAGCACTGGCTGTTATGGCTATTGTAAAGACGATTAGGGAATCATAGAATGGTTAGAGTTGGAAGGGACCTTCAAAGGTCATCTAGTCCAACCCCCCTGCAAGGAGAAGGGACATCCCCGACTAACATCAGATTGCTCAGAGCCTCATCCAACCTGGCTTTGAATGTTTCCAGGGATGGGGCATCCACCACCTCTCTGGGCAACCTGTTCCAGTGTTCTACAACTTGCATTGTAAAAAAATTTTTTCTTAATATCCAATCTAAATCTACCTCCCTCTATTTTAAAACCATTACCCATCGTCCTCTCACAACAGGCCCTACTGAACAGCCTTTCCCCATCTTTCTTGTAGGCCCCGTTGAGGTACTGGAAGACCGCTATCAGGTCTCCCTGGAGCCTCCTCTTCTCTAGGCTGAACAGCCCCACCTCTCTCAGCCTGTCCTCATAGGAGAGGTGCTCCAGCCCTCTGATCATCTTCGTGGCCATCCTCTGGACCTTCTCCAGCTGGTCCACGTCCTTCTTATGTTTGGGGCTCCAGAGCTGGACACAGTATTCCAGGTAGGGTCTCACCAGGGCAGAGTAGAGGGGCAGAATCACCTCCCTTGACCTGCTGACCACGCTCCTCTTGATGCAGCCCAGGATGTGGTTGGCCTTCTGGGCCACAAGGGCACATTGCTGGTTCATGTTGAGGTTCTTCATCCACCATCACTCCCAAGTCCCTCTCCCCAGGGCTGGTCTCGATCCATTCTCCGCCCAGCCTATATTTATGCCTGGGATTGCCTGACCGAGGTGCAGGACCTTGCACTTGGCCTGGTTGAGCTTCATGAGGTTTGCACGGGCCCACCTCTCCAGCCTGTCCAGGTCCCTCTGGATGGCATCCCTCCCTTCCAGCATGTTGACAGCACCACACAGCTTGGTGTTGTTGGTGAACTTGCTGAGGGTGCACTCTATCCCTCAGTCCATGTTGCCGACAAAGATGTTGAACAGGGCCGGGCCCAACACGGACCCTTGAGGGATGCCACTCTTGACCGGTCTCCACTTGGACATCAAGCCGTTGACCACCACTCTCTGAGTGTGGCCATCCAGCCAACTCCTTATCCACTGAGTGGTCCGTCCATCAAAGCGGACCACCTTTAGAGAGAAGGATCCATCCTTTAGAGAGAAGGATGTCGTTCGGGACAGTGTCAAATGCCTTGCACAAGTCCAGGTAGATGATATCTGTTGCTTGTCCCTTGTCCACTGATGCTGTCATCTCATCATAGAAGGCCACCAAATTGGTCAGGCACGATCTGCCCTTGGTGAAGCCATGTTGGCTGTCACCAACCACCTCCTTGCTCTCCATGTGCCTTAGCATGGTTTCCAGGAGAATCTGCTTCATGACCTTGCCAGGCACAGAGGTGAGGCTGACTGGCCTGTAGTTGCCTGGGTCCTCCTTGTTCCCCTTTTTAAAAATGGGGGTTATGTTTCCTCTCTTCCAGTCATCGGGGACCTCACCAGACCGCCACAACTTCTCAAATACAATGGCCAGTGGCTTGGCAACTTCATCCGCAAGTTCCCTCGGGACCTGCGGGTGGATCTCATCAGGCCCCATGGACTTGTGCACGTGGCCTGATGATCCCAAACCTGCTCTTCGAGTACAGTGGGCGCTGCTTTGTCCTTGCAATCCCTGCTTGTGCCTTCCACAGCTTGGGTGGTGAGACAAGAGCCCTTGTTGGTGAAGACTGAGGCAAAAAAGTCATTGAGTACCTCAGCCTCCTATATGTCCTGCGTAACCAGGACACCGGTTTCCTTCCAGAGGGGGCCTACGTTCTCCTTGGACTTTATTTTGTCCCCTACATACCTATAGAAGCTTTTCTTGTTGCTTTTTATATCTCTGGCCAGATTCAATTCCGTCAGGGCTTTAGCCTTCCTCACCCGATCCCCGGCCACTCACACAGCTTCTTTGTAGTCCTCCCAGGCTACCTGTCCGCGCCTCCACCCTCTATAGGCTTTCTTCTTCACTTTCAGTTGGTCCAGGAGCTCCTTGCTCATCCACGCTGGCCTCCTGGCCTTTTTGCCTGACTTCTTCTTCATCGGGATGCACCTCTGCTGAGCTTGGAGGAGGTGCTCCTTGAATGTGGACCAACTTTCCTGGACCCCTCTTCCCTCCAGGACTGCCTCCCATGGCACTTTGCCCATCAGGTCCCTGAAGAGGCTGAAGTCCACCTTCTTGAAGTCTAGGGCAGGGAGCTTGCCGTGTAGTTTCCTCACTGCCCCGTGCATCTTGAACTCCACCGTGTCATGGTCGCTGCAGCCAAGGCTGTCCATCAGTTTCATGTCCCCCACCAGCCCCTCCCTGTTGGTGAGCACGAGGTCCAGCATGGCACCCCTCCTTGTCGGCTCCTCTAGCGCCTGCAGGAGGAAGTTGTCATCCACGCATTCCAGGAACCTCCTGGACTGCCTGTGCCCCGCCGTGTTGTCTCTCCAACAGATGTCGGGGTGGTTGAAGTCCCCCATGAGGACCAGGGCTTGTGACCCTGAGGCTGCTCCTATCTGGCTATAGAGCGCCTCGTCCGCTCTGTCCTCCTGGCCAGGTGGCCTGTAACAGACCCCCACCGTAACATCCCCTGTCTGTCTTCGTCCTCTGATCTTGACCCATAAGCTCTCTGTCAGCTCCTCCTCCATTCCCAGGCGGAGCTCCACGCACTTCAGCCAGTTGCTGATATAGAGAGTGACACCCCCTCCTCGTCTCCACTTCTTGTCCTTTCTAAAAAGCCTGTACCCCTCCATGTTGACGCTCCAGTCGTAAGAGTCGTCCCACCACGTCTCCGCGATGCCAACAAGGTCGTAGCCCTGCTCGTGTGCACGCATCTCCAGCTCTTCCTGTTTGTTCCCCATGCTGCCTGCGTTGGTATAGAGACACTTTAGCAGGGCCCCCAACAAAGCCGACTTGCTGGCTGGAGCAACAGGAATTCTTTTGGACTGCAGTTTAAGTTCAATTAGTATTAGCATTTCAAATAACTTTTGGGACAGTGTGTTTCTTTCTTAGCTTTGTACACTTAAGGAAAGAGGTTTTTTTTTTTCTGATGTGGCTGTCCATCTTATTCAAAAGAGTGATATAAGTTTCAGAAAAACAGATACCAACAAAATAATTAGTTTGGGATGGTAAGCAAAATGGATACTACCACTGAAGAAAAGGCATTTAGAACACATTTTACACTCCCAGCATCCTGCTGAGTTAGTCAGCAAACACTCAACAACCCATGCTAGTGTATTGTAG
>WHYT01014017.1:21500-49574 GCA_009806455.1 Tetrax tetrax
TGCTTGTGCCTTCCACAGCTTGGGTGGTGAGACAAGAGCCCTTGTTGGTGAAGACTGAGGCAAAAAAGTCATTGAGTACCTCAGCCTCCTATATGTCCTGCGTAACCAGGACACCGGTTTCCTTCCGGAGGGGGCCTACGTTCTCCTTGGACTTTATTTTGTCCCCTACATACCTATAGAAGCTTTTCTTGTTGCTTTTTATATCTCTGGCCAGATTCAATTCCTTCAGGGCTTTAGCCTTCCTCACCCGATCCCCGGCCGCTCGCACAGCTTCTTTGTAGTCCTCCCAGGCTACCTGTCCCCGCTTCCACCCTCTATAGGCTTTCTTCTTCACTTTCAGTTGGTCCAGGAGCTCCTTGCTCATCCACACTGGCCTCCTGGCCTTTTTGCCTGACTTCTTCTTCATCGGGATGCACCTCTGCTGAGCTTGGAGGAGGTGCTCCTTGAATGTGGACCAACTTTCCTGGACCCCTCTTCCCTCCAGGGCTGCCTCCCATGGCACTTTGCCCATCAGGTCCCTGAAGAGGCTGAAGTCCACCTTCTTCTAGGGCAGAGAGCTTGCCGTGTAGTTTCCTCACTGCCCCGTGCATCTTGAACTCCACCGTGTCATGGTCGCTGCAGCCAAGACTGTCCTCCAGTTTCACATCCCCCACCAGCCCCTCCCTGTTGGTGAGCACAAGGTCCAGCATGGCACCCCTCCTTGTCGGCTCCTCTAGCGCCTGCAGGAGGAAGTTGTCATCCACGCATTCCAGGAACCTCCTGGACTGCCTGTGCCCTGCCGTGTTGTCTCTCCAACAGATGTCGGGGTGGTTGAAGTCCCCCATGAGGACCAGGGCTTGTGACCCTGAGGCTGCTCCTATCTGGCTACAGAGCACCTCGTCCTCTCTGTCTTCCTGGCCAGGTGGCCTGTAACAGACCCCCCCCGTAATGCCCCCTATCTGTTCCTGTCCTCTGATCTTGACCCATAAGCTCTCTGTCAGCTCCTCCCTGATTCCCAGGCGGAGCTCCACGCACTCCAGCCAGTTGCTGACATAGAGAGCGACACCCCCTCCTCGTCTCCACTTCTTGTCCTTTCTAAAAAGCCTGTACCCCTCCATGTTGACGCTCCAGTCGTAAGAGTCGTCCCACCACGTCTCCGTGATGCCAACAAGGTCGTAGCCCTGCTCGTGTGCACGCATCTCCAGCTTTTCCTGTTTATTCCCCATGCTGCCTGCGTTGGTACAGAGACACTTTAGCAGGGCCCCCAACAAAGCCGACTTGCTGGCTGGAGCAACAGGAATTCTTTTGGACTGCAGTTTAAGTTCAATTAGTATTAGCATTTCAAATAACTTTTGGGACAGTGTGTTTCTTTCTTAGCTTTGTACACTTAAGGAAAGAGTTTGGTTTTTTTCTGATGTGGCTGTCCATCTTATTCAAAAGAGTGATATAAGTTTCAGAAAAACAGATACCAACAAAATAATCAGTTTGGGATGGTAAGCAAAATGGATACTACCACTGAAGAAAAGGCATTTAGAACACATTTTACACTCCCAGCATCCTGCTGAGTTAGTCAGCAAACACTCAACAACCCATGCTAGTGTATTGTAGTATGGATCTGTTTAAAGGACCAAGGTGGAGGAAAGCAACTTTCTTAATTCTGGTGCTGTAAAGCAACTTGTTCTTTGGTGCAGGCTGAACAGCCTCAGATTGTTAGTAAGAGTGGAGAAGAGCCACAATACTCAGCTCTTCTGCATGTCATTTCTTAGCCATTCTCTATCAGATTTGCAAAAATATCGCTGAAAGAAATAAATCTGCAGAGATGTACATAGACATCTAATTTGGCTTGCATAATCTGTAAAGGTGACAGACACACAAAGGCAGAACTCAGTTTGACTGCAAAGTCTAAAAACCAACTTACAGGCCTATTGGGCATCTATTGATATAGAGGATAAATAGTAAGTAAATTCTGCCATTTAAAAGTTGGTTTTAGGGCTTTTAAAAAATGTCTCGCTGTATGATCCAGTGTATGAAACAATGCATTTTTATGTCAAAATTGATTATAAAATATCTGTGCTGAGCATGTTGTGCAACTCCATTATAATAGCTGTTGGAAGTTACACTTTAAGGAGTTCTGAAATTTATGGATTTTAACTTTCCTAACTTAAAGGATGAATTGGAGGAAATACTATTTACTTTGCTGTAGCATGCAGCAGAAATCAGATGTATTACTTTTGTGTAATTTTCTGGTTTTGTGTTTGTTTACATTATTCAACGCTTTCATTGTAACTTTTTTTTTAAGGATATGCCTGGAGTTGGGGTTTGACTAAGGAGAGTGTTAATCTATTTAAATAAACTGGGTAGAGCCATAGGAGGAGGCCTGCAGTGTTTTCAGCACTTCTCAGCCTGAAAGCGCTGCATAACCCTTTTAGGTTGCATAGCAACAGGCTCCTAGCAACACAAATAGATTGAATTTGCAATAGTGACCAGGCCGGATGTAATAATAAAGCAAGAGTACAAACAGTTGTCATGGCTTTCTTTTAATAGTGAACTATTCTGAATTTTGGGGAGATTCTGTTTCACAAAGGGAAAACCTCTTTGCAGAATGAAGGTGCTTTTGAAAAGTTGTGGTACCAAAACCCCGATAAGGCTGCTTAGAATGAGTGACTTTGAAGTGTAGTAGTTTGAAACATAGGAGAAAACAAAGAAACATCGAATTACTGATACTCACTTTAAATGGCTTCTAAATCTCAACCTCTTTGATAAATTGATCTGTACTGGAACTTCATAGAAGTCCCTAGCTATACAGGTAGATGTATATTATGGAAGAAATATAGTGAATCCCACTTGGATAACTGAAATTGAAAAGAGACTTCCCAGAAAGAGGTTATTCTGTAACTGCCTGCTGTTTGGATTCTCGGTGTCTATCCTTGGAGCATGTGGTATTAGCTATGACTGGAGAGTGGTTGCTAGTCACAGTCAGGCTTTTCCGAAGTTAGTGTTTACTCTGTTATCTTCTCTTGATTTAGCTATCAGATACTATGCAGCAGTTTTCGTTTTATAGCGAACCATGTTGATATAAAAATCCATACGCAAAGATCTTGTTTTATAAGATGCATATAATAGATTAATAGATTATTAGATAAAATAGATTTTTTAAATAAAACAGATTATTTTAAATCATCAGAATTCGAACATGCTTAGAAAAGTTTAGAAATGTCTTGTGAAGATACTGTGAAAAGAGGTAGTGAATAAAAGACAAGTGCATTTTATGTCATACCAATCTGCCAGTATTACGTGTTTTCAAGACCTGTTGCATGTGACAGGTAGAAATACATGGGCAAACAGGTGATTCGGCAGGAGAGAGAAATTATCTCACAGAATAGTAATAGATGTGATTCTGGATGGTTGCATTTGAGTTTAAATGTTTTGACTTGGCTAACTGAGTTGAAAGTTTAAACACTGATTGTTGAGTAGCAATGTAGATCTACACAAGATAAACACTCGTCCTCAGTTCCTGTGTCTGCTTTTGGCAATGGTGATTGAAGTGTCATTATGGTAAAGACCAGTTGCTTTAAGAGAAAGTCCAAGTTAGTTTTATGTAACCTGTTATATTCCATTAAGATGACACAATTTTTTTTTTGTCTGGATGGGTGAAAGCTGTTCTAAGAGTATAAAACTTAGATCTTTAGTTACTGATAAAAAGAGCAACTCTAAGGGCTACACAGTATAGAAGAAATTATAAAATGTAAACAACTAAATGTTATAGACTTGACTTGGAATGTTTCAGCTGGGTTCCACTGTTTCAGTAGATTCAGGTATTGATCAATAGAGTTTTCTTTTATCACAGGAATTTTATAAACTTAATTCTGAAAAAGCTTTTCTTTTAAATGGAGCTCATAAGTCTGACTGTATACATAGAATCTTCTGGCTTAACTGTTTATCTCAGAATGTTTTTCCTCCACATCATTTGATACTGGAATCCTCACTGAAAAAGGCATTAGTATGGTGACAGAGAGATATTTTGATATATATTAAATGAAATAAGATGGTTTTGTATTATTGTATTTGAAAATTGTATTAAAATGTGGCATATATAAATGCAAATCTAGAAAAATATCTTTAAAAGGTAGATTGGTTTGTCTGAGCCATCTTTAGGCAAACTACTTAGCTGGTGCTAAGTTCCAGGTATGTGAGTCTTGTTAGTTTAAGTGTTAGTTAAGCACTAGTCTGAACAACATGTTGCATTTGTATGATGTTCGCAGTTTAGAGTACCAACTCTATTAAACTCTAAAATTTTAGATTTTTAAAAAACTTATTTAGCAGCGTGATCTAGTCTGAGTATGATATCTACTTGAAAGCATTGTAGTCGCATTTGTGTTTTGCTAACTAATTTTATGCTTTACAGAGATACTTTTATGGTAAAGTACTTTGCAACTAGAGAGCTAGAAGAGTTTGAAAGACTTCGCAACACTGGAGATTTATAATTTAGAAAGAGGTTAAAATCTGATAATGAAATTTTAGCTACTATATAGAAATTTAAAAAAACAAGAACATATATTTTACAGTGTTCATATTAATAGATTATACCCTTTTATAGGTGTTTTTACTAAGAGTTGTTTTATATAGTACAGTTGTGACACTTTCAGAGGAGCCTGGAGCATTTTAACCTTACGTTGTAAGAAACAGTATCCTGTATTTATTATGGGAAGCACATATTCACAAACCATGTAGGTTACTTTCAGAATTTCTGTAAAGATGTAATTTACTCTCCAGAACTACAGTCATTGTCTTTGTTCAATTCCCCATGCCCCTTCTCCCAAATAGCTTGGTTTCTATATATTGTATGGGTACTTATCTTTATTTCTAGACCACAAGATATTGCTTAGGATAGTTACTTCCTAATATTTTTCTTATTGGACAGACCCGAATAACAGAATTTGCAAGTTAAGGCTTCCATTGCATCCAGATGTAACTTACTGCACTGCTTGCTTCATAGTTTTAAAACAAAACAAAATACTTTCCCATTAGAAACAAAAAAGCAGAGGTTGGATAATGCTCTGTGCCAAATATGATAGTGACAGGCGTTTCATTGCTTCCTATGTTTTCAGTGGAGTTCAGGTGAAAATTGCATCCAAAAGGATACTTTGAATCTCTTAGATCTGTACCGTATTTATAAAAGTGAAATAAAAAAAAATCAGTAGTTATGATTAAAAACTGAGAAAAACAATTGTGTGTAGAGTGTTGTAGCACATAGTAATAGAAAATTGTGAAGATTGAAGAACAAAACAGAAGATAAGCAAAAGAGAAAATAGAATAGGCTTATTCCTAATTCTATTTATTTTTAAATTTAGGAAATGTATTTAAGTGCTTGGAAATGTAGAAATGTAGAAAATAGTCTGGGAGAAAGTAGTCCACTAAAGTACGAAGGACAATAGAGAACAAGAAGTTTGTAAAAAAATCTTTTTATTCTATTTACCTGTGCATTTATCCCTCCAACTGAATTTCCATGCAGTTTAATGTGTTGTGGCATTGCATTATATGCTTACTTCTAATTTATTTTTTAATTACTGGTGTCAGTATGCAAATTTATTTCCTGAATTTTCCATTTCATGTAAGCATGTTTTATTCTCATGTTGATTTACTGTAACAGCAGTTGTATTGAAGTTGAAATTATTATTTATCTTTTTCTATTTAATGTCTGTATGTTGAAAAGCATAGCTTGAAATAATCAGCCACACACCAGTTCTGAAACAACTTTTCATCTGCTTTCTGTTTATTTTTTTGTAATGATGTCTTCCTTTCTTCAATACGCTAACCATGACTAAAATAACAAATAGAAACAATAATGTTGGTTTATGTAGTGTTAGTGAAATGCAGCGTAAAATTACAAGATGTTTAAAAATACAGGGAAATTTTTTTTTATAGGTGAAGAAAGAGTTTTAGAGTAGTGAACATTTTTAGGCAAAAACCTATATGGCATTAAATGTACTTGTTATGTGAATGACTACAAGATGTAATTAATTTTCTGGGACTTAGCTGCTATTTATATGATACTACAGCATGTACAATATTCTTCTTGAATGAATTTACCAATATACGATATTCACTGTGGAATCATCTACTTGTATTTATGGCACAATTATCTGCCAAGAAGAGTGAAGAACGTAAATGAGCTGTTTTTCTGCTTAATTAGATACTTAAGAGCCAACTTAATGGGCCTACATCACATAAACATAGCATTTAATCAGATATAAGGACAGAATGCTGTTTGTGCATTGAAGCTGTATTTGTATATATCAATATCTCTCTTCTTTGTATGCCCTTGAAGATTTTAAATTGACTTGTATGCAAAAGGTAGGTGTAGGAAGCTACAATGCAGTATTCTCGTGAATCAGCCCTGCTGTTATCTGGAGAGGACAAAAGTATACAAGAGTAATCTTTGCTGATGACCTTTTGAAGAAGTAGATGGAATTTTCAAGTTGCTTATGTCCAAAACATTGGTTAGTTCAAAAGCTATCAATAACGTTTGAGGAAATGGGCAATCAAAAATGAGTTCCCTTGTGAAACCTGGGACAAGTACAGAAAGGATGCAGAATTTTCAGAACACCGTTGGACGTTTGTACAACTAGAGAACTATTTGGAAAATTATTTGTGAAGAGATTGCTCATGCAGTAGCCCTTGGGCCAGTCCAGACGGGACAAGATGTTAAAAACATGCTCTAAACTGCAGCTGGGGACAATGGCCCTGTCTGCAATCTTTGGCAGAAAACACCAAGGAGACTTGAGATTGACCCCTAGGGTTTTGGAGCTGAGGATACAGAGGATCTGGAGCTTGTTATGCTCCAACTGAAAAAGAAATACTGGCGGCATATGAAGGAGTTTGAGCTGCTTCACAAGTGGTTGGTACTGAAGCACAGCTTCTGGCACCCTGACTACCAGTGCCAGGCTGGATGTTCAAACGGAAGGTCCCCTCTATACATCATGCAACTCATGATACATGGAGTGAGTTGCACTGATCACACAGCAGACTCAAATAGGAAACCCCAGTCATCCAGGAATCTTAGAAGTAATCACAGACTGGCCAGAAAGCAAAGATTTTGGAATGCCACCAGAGAAAGAGGTGACACGGCTGAAGAGGCCCCACTGTATAAT
This sequence comes from Tetrax tetrax, assembly GCA_009806455.1. Lineage (NCBI taxonomy): Eukaryota > Metazoa > Chordata > Aves > Otidiformes > Otididae > Tetrax > Tetrax tetrax. The sequence goes on from WHYT01014017.1 coordinate 28,631, forward strand.
TATCTACCAGAAGATGGGAGGTGATATGCTCTGTTCACTGATGGGTCTTGTTGTATTGTAGGAAAACAGCGAAAGTGGAAAGCTGCTGTGTGGAGTCCTACACAACAAGTTGCAGAAACCACTGAAGGCCAAGGTGAATCAAGTCAGTTTGCAGGGGTGAAAGCCATCCAGTTGGCTTTAGATATTGCTGAAAGGGGAAAATGGCCTGTGCTTTATCTCTATACTGAATCATGGATGGTGGCAAATGCTCTGTGGGTGTGGTTAAAGCAATGGAAGCAGAGTGACTGGCAGCACAGGGGCAAACCCATCTGGCCTGCCACATTGTGGCAAGGTACTGCTGCCTGGTTGGAGAATCTGATTGTAAAAGTATGTCGTGCAGGTACCCGTGTACCCAGGAGTTGAGCCACGGAAGGATGTCAAAACAAGCAGGAGGTGGATCAGGCTGCTAGGATTAAAGTCACCCTAGTGGACCTAGACTGGCAACATAGGGATGAATTCTTTTTAGGTCGGTGGGCCCATGACACCTCAGGCCATCAGGGAAGAGATGCAACATACAAATGGGCTCAAGACTGAGGTGTGGGTTTAATCATGGACACTATTGCACAGGTTATCGATGAATGTGAAACGTGTGCTGCAGTTAATGCAAGCCAAGTACTTAAAACCTCTTTGGTATGGAGGACGATGGCTGAAATATAAATATGGGGAGATGTGGCAGATTTATTACATCACACTCCCACAGACCCGCCAAGGCAAGCACCATGTGCTTACAATGGTAGACGCAACCACTGGGTGGCTAGAGATACATCCCGTACCCCATGCCATGACCTGAAACACTATCCTGGCCCTGGAGAAACAAGTTTTCTGGTGACATGGCACTCCAGAAAGAATTTAGTCGGACAATGGGACTTGTTTCTGAAATAGCCTTGTAGACAGCTGGGCCAAAGAGCATGGCATTAAGCGGGTATATCATATCACCTATCACGTACCGGCCTCTGGGAGAATCGAAAGGTACAGTGGACTGCTGAAAACTACACTAAGAGCAATGAGTGGTGGAACCTTCAAAAATAGGGATACGCTTTTAGCAAAAGCCACTTGGTTAGTCAACACTTGGGGATCCACCAATCGAGCTGGCCCTGCCCAATCAGAACTTTTACGTACTGTAAAAGGTGATAAAGTCCCTGTGGTGCATGTAAGGAATATACTGGGGAAGACAGTCTGGGTTATTCCTCCCAAACCCACTTGTGGGATTGCTTTTGCTCAAGGACCTGGATGTACTTGGTGGGTGATGCGGGAGGATGGGAAGTCTGATGTGTACCTCAAGGAGATTTTATTCTAGGTGAAAATAGCCAATAATTTGAACTGTATGTCATAATTTTTGTAGTTATTGTATGTCATATTAAAGGTATTGCAGCAAGAATCACCGTCACCAGTGAAGAACGAGCTTCAATGAGACCGAATGAGGTGCAGTGATGATGGAACCAGAACTGGCACCCAACAACTTCCTCTATCAATATCTTCAACACACAGACCATGGATGAGACACACCAGCCACGCCAGAGGTACCAGCTGTGAGCTCCAGATGCAACAACCCCACACTACATACCATCTTTCCTGCCTTGAAAGACTGTTATGACAGATGGAGCCCAAAGTAATGGACTAAATGAACTCAGACGACTTTGCAGGGATAGCTCATAAATAGAGGGAATGACATCTGGGTGTATATATATATATAATATATATATATATATATAAGCATCACATAGATGGTATAGAATAAGGGGTGGATACTGTCCTGGTTTAAGCAGGGGTGGAGTTAATTTTCCTCTCAGTAGCCAGTGTGTTTTGGATTTCATGTGTGAAGATGGTTGATAAATGCGCTGATGATATGAGTTATTGCTAATGAGACCAAGGACACTGTCCAGCTTTCCAAGTCTTAGTGATGTGCAGGCACAGGAAGCCGGGGGCGAGACAGACAGAATAATTGGCCCAAACTGGCCAAAGAGAGTATTCCCTGCCATAAACGTCGTGCTCGGTGTGTAAGTGGAGAGTGCCAGCGGAAGGGGGAGAGTGTGTGTGTGGGTGCATCTCCCTTGCTTGCACTCGCTTACTCGCTGGCACTGCTCTCTCTACCGTGCTGGCTCACTTTTGCTCCTTTGCTTGCTGCTTGGTTTTGTTTCTGTGATCACTGCTCAGGATGGGCTGCATCGGTCATTGGGACATCAGGTGGTAAGAAGTTGTGCATTGTTAATTTTGTATATTTTAATATCCTTATTTTTGTTGTTATTGTAGTTTTCCTTTACTATCCTAGTAAACTGTCTTCATCTCAACCCACGAATTTTCCTTTCTTCCCAGTTCTCTCCCCGATCCTGCTGGGGAGGGGGAGGGAGAGCGAGAAACTGTGTGGTGGCTTGGGCTAAACCACCACATTGACTAAGCTTCTTCTGGGCACTAAAAATGGTGTGGTCCATTGTGCAATGCTTGATTGGATATAGTAACCTCTCTGGTGTGCATTGCAGTTACAGGAAGGAATTGTGGCTTCTGTCAAATAAATAGTCCTTGTGTAGGCCTTTGGCAGTGTAAGTCTAAAGTAGATGAAAGCAGCTGCTTTGAAGGAGTAGTTGCCATCTTGATTCAACTGTTTCCTTGAGGTTTTCTGCTGAGGAAGCGTGTCTGCATGTTCTGCTCATTCTTTCCTGCTCTCTGCTTGCTCTTCATTCGCGTGCTTTTGGCAGTGCTCCGCAATGAACTAGTGTATGATCTACTGCTCATATTAAATTCTTGTTGTTGGAGTCCCTTCCATTAAAGTCCTGTGTTTTGAAAGGCATTACATAGAATTTCTGGAAAGTATTCTTCAAAATGTGCATGCTTTACTTTTATTACAGGGGCTTTCCCTGGAAAATTCTGAGGTGCACAAACTTTACAGTTTTTCTTTGATATTTTCCTTATTGAGTATTTTGTAGATTTCTTTAGGCTTCAGAGAAGGAAAATATTAAAGACATTTGTAAGCAAAATGACAAAAGAATACTTTAATAAATAGGATATCTAAATAGTATCGCTAAGTATTTCGCATAGCTTCACATTCATACTTTCTTGTACTAATTCATTGCATTTCATTTTGATAATATTTTTAATAGAATTTTTAACTATTCTGAAAATACTGACCACAAAGATACAATGTTAAACGTAACTCTTGGCAAAATAATTTTTGCTGCTACCTATTTTGTATTACTTCAGTGATGAGAAAATTGTCATTAAGGAGTTATCTTTCAAGAATTTTCCAGATATGGTCTATGAATTGCTTTCCCTCAGAATTTGGTTTTTGAAGCATACTAGAAAAACAAGTCCTGTGTTTGGAGCCTGGGTAATTTGTAGATCATAGAGTCATAGAACGGTTAGGGTTGGAAGGGACCTTCAAAAGTCATCTAGTCCAACCCCCCTGCAAAGAGCAGGGACATCCCCAACTAGATCAGGTTGCTCAGAGCCCTACTGAACACCCTTTCCCCATCTTTCTTGTAGGCCCGCTTGAGGTACTGGAAGACTGCTATCAGGTCTCCCCGGAGCCTCCTCTTTTCCAGGCTGAACAGCCCCACCTCTCTCAGCCTGTCCTCATAGGAGAGGTGCTCCAGCCCTCTGATCATCTTCGTGGCCCTCCTCTGGACCCTCTCCAACTGGTCCATGTTCTTCTCATGTTGAGGGCTCCAGAGCTGGACACAGTACTCCAGGTGGGGTCTCACCAGGGCAGAGTAGAGGGGCAGAATCACCTCCCTTGACCTGCTGGCCACGCTCCTCTTGATGCAGCCCAGGATGCGGTTGGCCTTCTGGGCCACAAGGGCGCATTGCCGGCTCATGTTGAGCCTCTCATCCGCCATCACTCCCAAGTCCTTCTCCTCAGGGCTGCTCTCAATCCATTCTCCGCCTGGGATTGCCCTGACCCAGGTGCAGGACCTTGCACTTGGCCTGGTTGAACTTCATGAGGTTGGCACGGGGCCACCTCTCCAGCCTGTCCAGGTCCCTCTGGATGGCATCCCTCCCTTCCAGCATGTTGACAGCACCACACAGCTTGGTGTTGTTGGCGAACTTGCTGAGGGTGCACTCTATCCCACTGTCCATGTTGCTGACAAAGATGTTGAACAGGGCTGGGCCCAACACGGACATGTGAGGGACGCCACTGGTGACCGGTCTCCACTTGGACATTGAGCCGTTGACCATCACTCTCTGAGTGCGGCCATCCAGCCAACTCCTTATCCACTGAGTAGTCCATCCATCGAACCCATGTCTCTCCAGTTTAGAGAGAAGGACGAGCTGACGTATAAGGCAAACTCTATTAGTTGATCATTAAATGTAACTATCATGCCAAAATTGCAGTCAGTAACACAAGGTTATTCATGTCTTGAGAAAATACGCTGTTCAATTCCTGTACGTGTATGAGAATAGTAGTGATACCACCTTACAGTCATTTACATGACTGAAATTAAAAAAAAAAATTAAACCTGCAATCATTAGATAAATAATATTGTAATTAATTGAAATGTCAGTAGCTAGGCCTTTTTTGTTCCTTTTTTTTTTATGGAAGACATGATCTCTTTTGAACTTGAAGGTTTCATTGGCATGCCAAATGTGTCATTAAAATCAATGTAGTTCCTTTGACTATTAAGCTGGCATGCCAGTGCTCTTATAAAACGGGGAATGTGGGAAGTATCTGCTGTTACTATTTCAAAATAATGTTACTTTATAACTGCAGTAATGCTCAGGGAAAAAAAAAAAGTAGGTTCAGACATACCTCCATCTTTTTAAAGAACTTCTGACAAACATCCTGTTTGACTAAGTTACTGTATCAAAATGTATTAATATGTCGATAGTGCCATATGTTTGAGTTTAATTCTTTTTTCCAAATAAGTTCCAGTACTATTTCAGGGTTTTTTTTGTTGTTGCTGTTTTTAATACCTAAAATGAAATGATAGTAGTGTTGAAAAAGTATCTTTTACCAAGTAGTGATGCCCTAAATGTTTGGTGTTTGGCTCCCAAATCATGCTGTTAGTCACTTCTGACTGCGCACTACAGTTCCTTCCTGCACTTGTCACTTTCTTCTTTAGTATGCGAGACAAATGTGTAATGGGTAAAGCGAGTTGTTTAGTTTTGAGTTGAATAAGCAAAATATAATTCAAACTGTAGCAGTATGACTAAAACAATTCTGAAGTCACAATCGTACACACCCTGTAATGAGTTTGATAACAAGGAAATGGCAGATCATGATAAGAAACAAGTTACTTTAAACACTCTCTTCAGGGACTACTTAAATATTGAAGTATGTGAAAGGGAGAAGGGGAAATTAAATGTCCAGAAAGTAACTGAATATAAGTTCTGTGCGTGCAATTTGAGGCAGATCTTGTGGAAAAGGACATGGAAAAGGCCAGAGTACCCAATGTATTCTTCACCTTGGTCTTTATTGGTAAGACCCGCTTTCAGGAGTTGCAGATACGTGAGTCCAATGGGAAAGCCTCGATCAAGGAAGGCTTGCCCTCTGTGGTAGAGGATCAGGTTATGACCATTTAAACGAATAGGACATATACAAGTCCATTGGACCTGCTAGAATGCACACAGGAATGCTGAGGGACCTGGCTGATGTCTCTGGGAGGTCACTCTTGATTGTGTTTGAAAGGTTGTGGTGATCAGGAGAGGTTCCTGAGGACTGGATGAAAGCAAAGGTCTCCTGTCTTCAAAAGGAAGATCCAGGGAACTATGGATAGAGCATCCTCACCTTAGTTGCAGAGAAGGTGATGGAGTAAATAATCCCGTGAACAATTTCCAAACTGTAAAAAGGTCACTGGTAGGTAGTCGTATCTGACCAACTTGATAGCCTTCTACAATGGGATTACTGACTTGGTGGATTACAGGAGGGCAGAGGATCTCCTTTGTTTTGACTTTAGCAAGGCTTTAAAATCCTCGTAGACAAGTTGATGGAGTATGAATTAAATAAGTGGACACTGAGGAGAACTGGAAACTGGCTGAACTGCCAGGCTCACAGGGTTGTAATAAGTGGCACAAAGGCCAGCTTTAAAACCAGTCAGCAGCAGCGTGCCACAGGTATTGATACTCAGTCCAGTACTCTTAAACCTCTTCATTAATGACCTAGAGATGATGGGACAGAGCATACACCTGGCAAGTTTTTAGGCAATACAAAGTTGAGAGGAGTTGTTGGTAGATGAGATGGGTACATTGCCAGTCACAGTGACCTTGGCAGACTGGAGAAATGGGCTGACAGGAGCATCATGGGGTTCAACCAAAACAAATGCCAAGTCCAGCACCTGGAAAGGAATAACCCTATGCAGCAGAAGGTGCTGGGAACTGACTGGAAAGCAGCTTTGCCACAAAGGACCTCAGGGTCCTGACGGAAGCCAGCAATATGCTTCCGTAGCATAGGAGGCCAGCAGCCTTCTAGGCTGTGTTAGGAAAAGCATTGCCAGTGCATGGAGGGAGGTGATCCTTCCTTTCTCCATAGCTCTGGTGAGAGATGAATGTAGTGGTGAATGCAGTCCTTGGCTCCCCAGTACAAGAGACACATGGCCATACTGGAGTGAGTCCAGCAAAGATCACTAAGGGACTGGAGCATCTCTCCTATGGAATGCTGAGAGAGGCGGAACTGCTCAGCCTGGGGAAGAGAAGGCTCAGGAGTGTGCATGAATGGAGAGGGAGCCAGACTGTTTTCTGTGGTGTCCAGGGACACAGAACTGGCCGTTAAAATTTGAAAAAAAAAACCAACCCAAAACATAACAACAAAAAAAAAAAACAAAAAAAAAACAACCCAGAAATGCAGAAAATTCCGTCTGAACGTAAGAAAATATTTTTTCTTTCTGCAAAGGTGATAGAATGCTGGAACAGGTTGTGCAGAGAGATTGTGGAGTCTCTATCCTTGGAGATGTGTTCAAAACATACCTTTATGTGGTCAGAGGCAAGCAGCTCTAGTTGACTGTGCCGTTTGCAGAAGGGTTGGACTGGATGAACTCTAGAGGTTTGCAATTCTCTGAGTTATTCTTTTGAATAGTGAGGAAAAATATATGGAGATTGAAATCTGCTGGTAGCTTTTGTATTTGCTTCTATGACGTACCTTTTCTTTTTCTAACATTATTCACAGATGGTTAGCATGCCCAGAGCTGGTGTTTACATTAGCCATTTTATTTTTCAACTGTTATCGTCACAGTTAGTTTGTTTTCCCCTCTTTCTATTTCTGACCAGGGTGAAATTAGATGGAGAAAGTGAAAGAAGGGGAGAGAGAAAGAAAGAATGAATTATTTAGAATAAGACAGCCAACTGTCCCTGTTCTTCTTAAATTTCACAGAAATGAGGAACTTTAAGCCAGATGTGACTGTTTTTTTGAAAAGAGATCTTTCTTACAGTTAATTACTGATAGTTCATTGTTGTATAAAGCTAAATAACCTTTTTTTTCTATTTTAAAATCAGAAATTTTTGAGGAATTTTAGGCCTTATTATGCAGAAAGGTGTTATGTCTATGTGCGTTTATATTACATATATATATATATATATACACACACACAAAGTAATTGGTCTTTAAAATATTTCCATTTCATAGAATTGTAGAATCATAGAGTAGTTAGGGTTGGAAGGAACCTGTAAAGATCATTTAGTCCAACCCTCTCGCAAGGAGCAGGGATATCTTCAACTAGGTCAGGTTGCTCAGAGCTTCATCCAACCTGGCCTTAAATGTTTCCAGGGATGGGGCATCCACCACGTCTCTGGGCAACCTGTTCCAGTGTTTCACCAGTCTCATTGTAAAGAATTTTTTCCTAATATCTAATATAAATCTACCTCCCTCTATTTTAAAACTATTACCCCTCCTTTTGTTACAACAGGCCCTACTGAAGAGTTTTTCCCCATTTTTCCTCAATTTATTTCCTCTGAAGGTGTGCTAGGCTCTACGGGTCCACTGTAATTTGTCAGACAGTGCTGATTCCTGGACCTTCAAAACCTGCAAAAGGGGTAAGAGTTCTTACTGCTCCATTAAAGAGAGCAAAAGCCCCCCCCGCCCCCCTTCTTTATTTTTGTAATAAGTGGAGAACAGAATAACTCATTTTTCTTGGAACCATCCTGCGTTTTCTAATGAAATTCACTGAAGATGGTATACATATTAATATTCTCATGAGTGAACACTTTGTGATAACAAGACTGTGGTACGCTCTTCAAAATTTGTACTTTTTCATCAGTAGAGTCTGTCATTGCCAGCAAAGTAAGGGTTGAGTTACTTGGCCCAGAGAAACTTTGTGTCTTAAATTTGTTCCAAACAAGAATGTTCTTCAGCAATGAAATCTCATATCAGTTTTTAATATTTTCATACTTGTTAGGATTTTTTAGGAATGTGATAATGTTTAATGTTTTTACTTACATTGAAGGTTTTCAGTGGTTTTTGCCTGGTGAGACAGAAACTCTTGCATTAGTTTCTTCTGGTCTATTTAGTATCTTACTGCAGATACTTTTGTGTTTGTAGTTGTAACTTCTTTGTTGGAGTTGACCTAGTGTTCTGATGTGAGAGTAATATTGTATTTTTTTTTTCAGAGATAAATGTCTTTCAAACAGTTTTGAAGATAGGTTGAAGAAGGTTGTACAAGGAAAGAGTTAAAGGGAAAACATTCCCTCTTCAAACATTATCAATATGGCTTTCTGAATGTTTTAGGCTTGGTTGAGTCTTGTCAGACTGCGGTTCCAGAAGACTTGGAGGCCTCTTAGAAATGTAATAGTCCAGGAGATATGTGGATTTGCTGCTTAACTGTCGTAAGTTTGACTTGTCTGTGAACACTGATCTATAGACAAAATTCTAGAACAGATGCTGCCCTTGAATTTCCAGTGATTTGAGACTTCATCTTGATCTCTTTCAGTAGAAGCACTTTTGAGGCTTCTGCATGAGAGTATATTATATTTGAAGAAAAAACCTACTTATTTTACAGTAATTTATCCTTGGGGATGTGTTGTTTATATCATTCCACAGTCTCATGAGTCTCCATTACAGTCTTGAAATACTTGCATTTCAGTTTGCAAAAGAGGGCAGTTGGTTCATTCTGTGAAGTGCATGATGTTGGACATAAGGGCATTTACAGCAATCAAAAAGCATAATTTATGCTTCAGTTGTATGCAAGTCAACACTACATTTTGGAGATTGGCTCTTTGAGATGTAGGTATATGTAATGTAGTCCTTTCATTTCTACCACTGCTACAGATCTCCAGACAGTCCTGGCTTATTGGTGGAAATACATAGTAACATACCGCTAATTTTTAGTTATTTTTAGTAGTCTTATTTGAATGCTGATTCCTTTCCTGGTAGCTTCCATGCTGGATGTGTTGTTGCAGCTCACTTGGTGTATTCTTCCTTTTGTATACAAGGGAGAATGATAATTTCTTGTCAATTTCATTGCCTCTTCTGACTTCAGTCAAGACCAACAAACATCTATGCTTTTTGTTCATCTGCTTCTTGACAGTAAGTTTGAATATACTGGTTTTGTTGCAGTCCAGACTTACCTGATGTTTGGACTATTGAACAGCACAGCATATCCCATTACCTCTGGTGGGAAAGCATGAGGTGTTTGGAAGAAACCTTGGTATGGCCTGAAGACCAGGGAGTGGGCTGGGGGTGAAGACGCACACAGTCATAGCAAAATGGTGAATTCATCTAAGAAACTGTTGGACTGGGTGCTAACATTTCACATCAGTGTCAAACTCTGAATGTCATTGCTTTGATTAATTTACAGTTTTTCACACTGCAAAATTACCTTTGTAATGTTGAAAACTAGAAGATATTTTTATAATTGAAAACTATAGCTTTGAAGCATACTCTCTAGTGAATCTAAGAGTCTTGCCTAAGTGATTGATTTAGGTATATAATGGCAAACAGTTGCAGTTAGTATAAAACACTAACTTATCATTTTGTCTGTATCTTCAGGTTGGTCAATTCATGAAATATGTGGTGTGGGGATAGGGATATGTGTTCTTACTGCATTTTTGATCCATGCTGCTGCTTGTATTCAATTATCACAGAGACATAAATATTTTTTGTATATGCGCATTAAAAATAGCTACATCTTTTCCATATGTCTTACTCCATTTTATTAAACTTATTTTTCCAGTTAATAGATATCTGTCTAGTGTTTGCTTTTGCTTACTTTTCTGGTATTAAACTGACTCAAGAGAGATACTGGTAATCTTGACTATCTCTCTGTTTCACTTTCTTCCGTGCTTTTCTAGCATCGGATAATTGAGCTATTTTTAGTTTATCAGAGTTTTGAAAGTTGAGCTTCATTCTGAATGTAACATGCTATGTTTTAGTTAGAATACTTTCAAAACTGTTTTACTGCTTGGTTCTTCTTTATTAAAGCTGCTTTATGATAGTTTAGACTCTGCTCATAGATGAGTAATATAAGGAAGTAAACAAAACAAGAGTTGTCCACAGTGGGTTGGATTTCATTAACTTAGTTAAATAACTTAATCAGTTTTAAAACCTATTGAGCTAAATCTGGTTAAATGCCAGCATCAAAGTAGAGCACAGTCTAGATAGAAGTAAGCTGTGTAGAACAATTCCTTGCTCTTCATTTCTGCTGTTTTCATGAAAATGGTCACTGAACTTGTCAACGTACTTGAGGCTTTGTCACTGCATATCTTCCTAAGTGATCTACTGTTCAGCAATGAACTTATTCCACTTGCTGATTTGCTTTTAAATTGGAAATCTAAATTTTACAGATTATGTAATTGTGGTCAGTGTCTTGTGTCCATCCAGGGTTATTTGAATTTAAACGACAAGTTACTTGGGAATTGATTTATCGGTCATAAGCATTAACCAGAGCATATTTCAGTATTTTGACAGGAAATATCTGTCAGAATACAATTGTTCCAGTCAACAGTTACAGTCCTAAAAATCTGAGAATAATCTACTGCCCTTTCTTAACTACTGGATCTCAGTGGATCAGAGATGTCAGTGTATTTGCTGTTCTGACATGTTTGTGAGATAGAGAAGTACAGCTCTCTCCATTTCAGAGATGGAAAGGTTGAAACTCAGGCAAGTGAAGTGACATACCGAAGATCATTGAAATGAATGTGGGAAAGCAGGGTCCTGTATCCCAATTCTTAGGCAAGGATCTTCACTGCATGGACCAGGACTCTCCTGAGAGTTAATTTCTAGCCTAGAGGCTACATAGAGAATGATATGTTATCTACTCTATGTATTTAGAATTCATATTCTACTCTGAAATATAAAACATTATGTAAACCATTAAGTGATTTATGGAGGTAGATGGTCATTGTTCTGTAAATCATTAGACTCTAGAGCTGAAGGGACTCCCTTCTGCTGTTATTTCAGAATTTTACCCTCTAATAAGATGAATATCATGTCTTTTGTATCACCCATTAGGGAGATGAATGCTAAACTTTCTGAAAAGTTATGAGAAAAGCAAGCAGGTTAGTACAACAGTTACATTCTAAATAAATTTGTTAAAATAATCTAACTCTTTATTAATGGTTTAGGTATTTGTTTTTATCATTTTGCACAGTCCACCCTTTCTGTAATCATCTTGCAGTTGTATTAATCAGTAAATTTACGGAAACCGCATAATAAGCCACCACAGCTTGTCATAAAATGAAATCAGTAAGCAGCCAAAGTACAGTTTCCATGGACTAGAACTTCCAAGATTAGCTGCAGCTTAGCTACATTCTTAGTGTATTTAGGTCTGTGTAATTCACATGTTCATAATTAAATTTCAGAAGCTAACATAATTAATTAAATACTTGAAATTTATCTTTGTCCATGATTGTAATGTAATATAAGAAGAGCTAGATGGGTTTATCATCTTGTCTTTAGTGTTACTGTTGGAGTTGACCTAGTAACGTCTTCATTAACTGAATTTTAAAAAGTAAGTTTCACATGCTCAGTCAGTTGTAGGGGAACACTTCATGTTTTTCTTGATGGTCAGATAACTTAGTTATCAGCGTGATCTAGTCTGAGAGAAATATCTACTCAAAAGTGCTTAAAATTATATGTAGGTAAGAAAGTGTAACAGTGATTATATTTTTAAATTACTATTCTGTCATATTTCATTAATATCAAATATTTCATTAATATAAAATATTTCATATTTTAAATAAATTTCTGCATGCTGCCGCAAGAAACCAATGAAATAATCCAAGTTAAATAAGTATTTATCATACAGCTTCAAATTCTGTATAGTGATCAATCTGTCTCTATCGGTAATCATGAGAGTGTGAGAAAGAAATTCAATGTTTAGTAGATTTCATACAGCTATGCATTTGGAATTTAAAACTACTGGAATGTGTGTAGTATTTCTGAGGTGCTAGTCTTAGAAATAAGGATTGGTGTATCAGCCTATTCTTAGGTGAAATATCTCTCCACTAGCTTGTTATGTTTTTGTGCACTTGATGTTTAAGGTTTCAGGGAGTTTAAAGACTTCTTTTGAGCTTTTATGCCATGAACTGTTCAAGGATGCTTGTCTAAATAACTGTCTTGCTTTCTTTATGCTACTTCTGTAGTCATATCATTTAGATATTATGAGGATAGTGGTGATAACATTTCCTAACTAAAATGCCCAAGTTCTATGGTTTTTTTTTTAATTTTTTTTACTTTACTTGAAAAAGTTTAGATCCTAGTCCTGATTATTTTTTTTTTTAGGCTGAACTGAAATAGCACCATACCAATGCTAAAACTAAAACTATACAGCATTGGCTGTAATTAAGATTTATCATAAACCCTGGAGTTTAGGAATGAATGTTTTTGTTTTAAGGGCAATACAGAATATAATTCTGAAAACAGCTGTACTAGAAAACTGGAAACTGCATGACTAGATATTACTCTACGTAGAAACTGTATAGAAAGTATTCTTAAATTGAGTGGTTACTACATTATGATATACTACCTACCTAGTTTTCCACGCTATAATGAACATGTAAGCAAGCCATTAGAATAAATTGGTACTTTACCTCATTTTTATCACTAACCATGTTTTTTTTTCAGACAAAGTATGACTTAAGCTAGATGTTTTTCTTCAAATACGATTCAGGAATTTTTCTTGGGGTTTTTTAGGCAGGGAGGGTGTGAGGGGGCGTGTGTCTCTCTTCTGCCACCCTGTGGGCCAATTTATTTTATTTCTGGAATGCATTCTTCCTCTATTTCCTAGAAAAGAATATTATGTTGTTTTGGTTTTTTTAATTACAGGGATTTTTCTGAAGTTGTTTTCTACTAATTGCTGTCTTCAGAGCTGAATTTAACAAACTCCTCCTAGTATTTTCAATCTTGCATAACTGTCTTGGGAAGCTGATCAATTAAACAATTATGTTAATATTATTAATAATTATTTTATATAGTATATTTATATGTAATGTATTATTTGTATACTATATATCACTAACTATAATATTATATTAAATGTGAATGGTCTCATCTCTGTCCTTTTTTTCCTGAATTTTTGTCAGCAGATCAACAAGAGGAAAAGACATGACTTGTAATTACTGTTCTTACACCATACATTTCGAGATAGCAGAATGCATGTTGTTCAGTTAATTTGTAATAATAATGTTACTTTAACTTCTTCTCATAAAGCAAACCAATCAGAAATCTTTGAATAAGGTATACAGGTTGTTGTAGTTCAGCCCTGATCCGGACCAGACTACGCAGTCTCTCGCTCCCCCACCCTCCAAGAGAATAGGGGGAGATGATATAAGGAAAAACGGCTCGAGGTTTGAGATAAGGACAAGGAGAAATCCTTAAAGTTACCGTCACGGGCAAAACAGACTTGACTTGGGGAAAACTATTCATTTATTTCTAAAACTAGCAGGAGAATGAGACAGGGAAAAAGATAACCTCCCCCCACCTCTCCCTCTTCCTGGGCTTAACATTATCTCTACCACCTTCCCCAACCTGAGTGGCACAGGAAGAGGGAATGGGGGTCGCGGTCAGTTCATCACACATTGTTTTATGCCGCTGCTTCATCATCAGGGGAAGAACTCCTCGCGTTCCTCCTCTGCTCCTTCGTGGGGTCCCTCCCACAGGCCACAGTCCTTCGTGAAACTGCTCCGGCGTGGGTCATCTCTTCCACGGGGTGCAGTTCGTCCAGAACGGCTGCCCCAGCGGGCCCTCCACAGACCACAGCCGCCTTCAGACCTCCACCTGCTCTGGCGTGGGGTCCTCCATGGGCTGCAGATGAATCTCTGCCACTCCGTGGACCTCCATGGGCTGCAGGTGAATCTCTGCCCCTCCGTGGACCTCCATGGGCTGCAGAGGGACAACCTGCTCCACCATGGTCTTCACCACAGGATGCGGGGGAATCTTGGCCAGGAGCTGCATCACTCCTCCCACTCCTTCTCTACTGACCTTAGCGTCTGCAGCCGTTTCTCGCAACAGGCTGGCAGACGCCTCTCAGGATCATTTTTACATCTTATTCACTTCTCATCTCTCCACTTCTTGCAGCCGGGCTGGGTTCACTTGGGCCCAGTCGGCCGCCCGGTGGGAGGCCAGAGGGTGAGGCCTGCAAGGCCCACAAGGCTTGCGTCTCCCCCTCTCTGCCCCTGCTCAGCTGCTTCACATCTTCTCCCTTTTTTTTTTCCTGTTTACCCCTTTTTAAATACATTATCGCAGAGGCGCTATCACGGGACATTCTGCTACCAATTGGCTCGGCCTTGGCCAGCAGCAGGTCCGCCCTAGGCCCAGCCAAGTCCACTGAACAAAGGGGAGCGACTTCTAGCAGTTTCCTACAGAAGCTGCCACCTTAGGCCCCCCTCACCAAACAAAACCAGAACACAGGTTTTAACAGAAGAATATGTAGACATAATACAGGAATGATATTTGACATCTAACTGGAAATAGTCTGTAGTCACAAAATTCTTGGATAAGAAAAAAAAATTGAGTTTTCTTATACTCTTTGCCTCCCTTTCTAAACGTTTCTCCTCTAAACGTTTTAGTATGTGTTCCTCTTGATTTCCATGAAGACTGAGTGTTCCAGCAGGAACTAATCCAGTCAGCTTGAAGTATGTATGTAATTTTAGAAGGTGAAAAAGCACAGGTGTTTTATTTTCAGCTGTCTGTTCTGGAATCAAGTTATTGTTCTGCAAAAGTATTGAAGTTTTGTTTCAGTATGTGTTCCAATGGGACGGCTGACTCTATTACATTTGCATTTGATGCAAGTTAACCTGCTCTTTATCTACTGACGTAAACTAATCTACAATATACTTAATAATCATCTAGTTATGAATTTTAAATGCTTATAACTTTTTTTTTTTCCCCTCTGGATACATCAAGATTTCTCCATTTATGGAATTCAGAAGTTTAAGTATTCCTCACATACTTGGTGTTTAAAATAGCTTTGAATTTGATATCTAATTGTGTATGCCATTGCAAGGACACTTGTGTCCTCACATCTAACTGTGAGGTTTCTGGACTGTGTTGCTGATGAGCTGACTGAAAAAATGTATGGAAGTAAAGATTAATGTTTAAGCGCAAAAGTGTCAAGGGAAGGGCCTTTATTCAGCGGTCCTTGACTGTGATAAGACACATGATTGTCAGAAGGGGTCATTTTAAGGACAGAATTGAGGAAGTTTGCTGTATTTTTTGTTTGTACCATGCTTGCCTACATCTGAAATAATATGAAATTATCAATGGCTAGATTTTCAAAGGATTCTAGCAACATGGGCTTTTGTCAGTTTAAGAAGGAAGGTTTAAAAGGGGTCATGTGTTTGAATTTTTAGAAGATTATCTGGCGAAGTGGTTCATTCCTTTGTTGTCCTGTACTTGGACAACTTCCTCTATGGAGGAATGACTGTGGCAGTCATTTGTAAAGGGAAGGTCTCATTGTAAAATCAAGTTTCATATAGGGGAATCAATGAGTTTGTGGAAGCAGACACAAGGGAAGGAGACTTTGAATACAGCACAGAGAATTGAGAAAGAATATTTTGATAGGTTCATGCTATAGATGAAATTAGGAAAGGATCAAGACTTGGTATAAGAGTAGAGAGGGAAAAGTTTGAGAACTCTCATAGCATAGGTGGATTCTTACAAAACATTGTAATTCTTGGGTTTTGACAAATAAGTAGGAAACATAAATAAGGTTTCCTGGAAGTCCTAGATGCAGCAACTTCTATTAGAAAAGTGAGGACAGAAAGTATATTTTTTATCCTTTTCTCTTGCCCCCTTTTTCTTCCTCTACTCTTCCTTTCTTCCCTTTCCTGCTTTTTTCCCTTTCTTATACTTTGTTGGGTTAGAAATTGTAGTAAAAGAAGAGTTTTAAAAGCTCACACCTTGGGTGAGTGTCCTTAAAACTTTGTAAAGGAAGTATTCTACATATATTTAATAATTTAACAAGACTTTAGGTCTCTCATTGAAGTTTGAATTGAAATATATATTGTAATATTTTTTATTTTTGTGAGATGCCCAACCTATCTAGTCTGAAAATTGAACAGTACCACATAAAGTTTAAATTTGCAACCACAATTCTTTCTGTGATTTTTAGATTAATTTTGTTATAAATAGAGATTCTTTACAACTGTGAAAACTTTAGATGTGATAATGAAAAAAATGATGTTATCATTCTATATGCCATATGCATCTTTAATATATGGAATTTTTAATGAAAAATGAAATCCTTGTAGTTTTTATGCCTGATGTATTTTTGTTAACTCTTGTGTAGATGCTTACTGTTTTATGATAAAATCCTGATTTCCGCAAAGGTGGAAAAAAAAGGAGTTTAAATGGGAAAAATATTTTAGCTTGTCCAGTGCTTATGTTGTTTTAAATAGATCTAGGTCTTCATGGTTGATAGCTGCAGATAATTAGCTTTTTCTTCCTTAATGTAGAAAGCAAATGGAGTTGCGAGACATTCATTGTCTTTTCTGTCATCATAACAATAATTTATGTATTTAACTTCTGCAGTTTCTTAAATTGTTTTAGTGCTAAGCTGCCTACATTACATGTAATGGGAGTGACAAGTAGAAGTGGCAAAGTATATTTTTGTTTCAAGAGAAGATGTGATTGTCAGCTACATTCCCCTGTATGAGAAAAATCTATGTTGCAGAGGCTAAAAAATGTTCTAAATGTATAATCCTTAACACCTCAGACTTCAGAAGTTAATTTTGAAAAGTGATTACCACTTTGGTTGCTTTTAGTGTGGAAATGGTTAAAATGTTGCTTTGAAAATGATATTAGTCAGCACTACCAGTAATAGAAATTACAGAGAAAAGAATATATATTTTATACTCTGAAATAACATTTTCAGCCGATTTGAAAGAAACCAAATAACAATGTTAAAGCTAATCCAAATATATACCCTGAAAGGCACAGGGACATAAACTGATCTATTAAAAACATACCATTTTGATATGAAATAATTTAGGAGTTGTGGTTTTATTTTGTGGCAGATGGTTATGATTTACAATGCGTTTTTGCAAATTGTAAGCTTAGCTCTAGTATGTGTCATGTCTGGTTGAAGATGAAAGGACATAAAGATATCATAGAATCACAATGTTCTGCGTTGGAAGGAACCTGTAAAAGTCATCTAGTCCAACCCCCCTGCAAGTAGCAGGGAGATCTCCAGCCAGATCAGGTTGCTCAGAGCCCCATGTTTCCAGGGATGAGGCGTCTACCACCTCTCTGGGCAACCTGTTCCAGTGTTTCACTACCCTCATTGTAAAAAAATTGCTTTGTTATGTCTGAATCTACCCTCTTTTACTTTACCGCTTGTCCTGTTGCTAAAGGCTGAGGTAAAAATCCATTCAGAGCTCTTCTTTTGGAATATGTGTACCAAATAACATCTTTCAGAAGATGCATGCTTTGTAGTCATAAGAGGTCTCAAGTGGTACAGAATTCTCTCTTGAGTCTTACTGTTGCACTTGTAAGCTTATACAAAATGCCTGTCACTCACAGGAGGTACTTGAAGGTGTGTATACCCTGGTTCAGTGGCTGGTTCATGGCTTCTCTATCAAATTCATACAACACGTGTTAGGCTGATTCTACTAATAAAATCCTTTTAGCCTCCAGTGGCATAAGACATTTACCACACAACCATTAGGGATTGTAGCATGACATGTTTCAAGCAGATTTAGGAGTACTTAGTAAAGAAACATCACTGTTATGATATCCATAAATATCTGAACCTTACCTGTAATTTCTAACAAAATTTTCTGAGCTACAACTCAAAAATTAGTCTCCTCTTATTATGAACTTCTCCAGCAATGTTTTTGTCTCTTAAATGCCACAGATTCGTGTATTCGTACAAGTATGACATTAACCTGTTGTGCTTTTGATCCAAACATATTGTCTTTTATGTATGCAACACAATTGTTGAAACAGTTTTATAATCTTCATTGTTCTTTTTTTTTTTCAAATCTCATCTTTTAGCAATTGTTTTTCTTTTCCTGTAGTGACAGCTATGCTACTGTGTTTCTGATTACAGGGTGGTACCAGGTGTCAGGTGTTTTGTCAAAGTAACTCCGTTTCATTTTTGGGTAGGAAAGAAGGGGAGAGTCCTAAATCTTTGTTGTGGTTTTTGTTGTTGTTGTTTTGGTTTTTGTTTATTTTTTGGTTTTTTTGGACACACGAGACTGTAATTATCCAAGTCGATTTCCTAATCAAAGTAGATGCCATCCTTTCATTAACTCACTTTGCTTGCTTATGCTCTCATCAATAGTAGTATTTTTCCCTTTGCTTTTTATTGGTTTATTAATTTATTAACTACTTTTCTCATTTACTTAAAAATCATGAGTGCAATTACGTAATATTTCTCAATTTTGAAACTCTCACTGCATCATATTTGAGTGAATCACAAGTTCAGGTGGAATCTAAACTTTGAGAAGAGCCCAGTCTCAATGAGTTGCTGGTAGTGACTGAACATCCTAGAAACTTGATGACAGAATCAGATCTTGAGCTATTGTCTTTCCTGTGCCAACTGGAAGAATCTGAGTGAAGTTCACTTTGTATTCTGTAGTACATGAGACACACTGCAGAGGCTACAGTTGCTCCTTGCCGATTTCAGAGTCTGTGTTTCTTATTAGTTATTTACCTTCTCCTTCCATTTTCTCAGTCTGCTCTCTCTCTGATACGCTAATGCTTCAAATAATGTGCTGCTAATCATAAACTAATACACAGCAGAAGTTTTTAATCATTTGGGTATCATAAAGATACATTGATCTTCCTCCAAAGTTAGACAATAACTCTGAAAATTTGAAGTGATAAAATGTTAATGTATTGTGACTTTGCTGTAATATATTAACTCCTAAGTGTATTTTTATCTGACATCTGTTGCAGATTGCAGTAACAGTAACCATTTAAGTTACGATAGCTTGCTAAAGGAAGTATACGCCTATTCACTTTAGGTCAGATTCTACTTTTGCATTTTGTATACTACTTGTGTAGTTCCTACTAAAATCACCCACTTCCTCAGTGGGTTATCTTTTTTTCTTGTTTTTTTTCCTCCTTGCTTAGGTATACCTAGAAACTTGTTAGCATTTGTTGGAAACTTGATAAAACAGAAAACAAGGAAATCTGTCTGACTACTTTTTAAACTGCAATTTATCTGCATACAGTAATCTAATACAAGGCAAGGAACATTTGTGCTTGGTGGTTGTTTTTTTTTTTTAATTAAAATGGTCATTTAAGTCCAATTTGTTTCAGTATTTGGAGTCCATAGGAAGTTCTTTTCAGAAGACAGACTGAAATTCTTACCAAAGATTAATATACCCTCTTAAAGTTGTTATACTCTCTTACCCGACTCCTGATTGCCCTGGGAGTCACCATTCTATCATCGCTGTTTCTCTGCATGTGCACAGAGCGCCCTGGGACCTGCTGGAGTAGCTGCCCCCAACAGTTTGCCCAAAGCCCCTTTAAGTTTGAGAATAGCTAAAGACTGGAACATTTTTCTGACGCCCTGTCTGTGGTGAGTGTCCCATCTTCTGTCACGAGTAATGCAGCAAACCAGCATCTCTTGGAACAATTACAGGTGAATGAGGAGAACTGAGAAGCACCACACAGACAATGCTAGAAGAGAATGCTACCTAAAAGCTACCGCCTCACCTTGTAGTATTTAGTGTGATATGTAATTGTAATAAAAATCTTTCAACTTTGTTGTCTATCTTGCCCATTAAAAAAAAAAAAAAGGTGGAATAGTTAAAGAATACGCATACAAACTTTCAGTTGCGTTCAAAGTTTTATTTACACAATACATTTATGAATAGCATTACAAGAAATAAAGGTAAAGTGCCAAAAAGAAGGGGATGGAGTGGTGACATTGACAAAGGGTGAGGGAGTCATCTACCTGGACTTGTGCAAGGCATTTGACACTGTCCCGCACGACATCCTTCTCTCTAAACTAGAGAGGCATGGGTTCGATGGATGGACCACTCGGTGGATAAGGAGTTGGCTGGATGGCCGCACTCAGAGAGTGGTGGTCAACGGCTCAATGTCCAAATGGAGACCGGTCACCAGTGGCGTCCCTCACATGTCCATGTTGGGCCTGGCCCTGTTCAACATCTTTGTCGGCGACATGGACAGTGGGATAGAGTGCACCCTCAGCAAGTTCGCCGATGACACCAAGCTATGTGGTGCCGTCGACACACTCGAAGGGAGGGATGCCATCCAGAGGGACCTGGACAGGCTGGAGAGGTGGGCCCGCGCCAACCTCATGAAGCTCAACCAGGCCAAGGGCAAGGTCCTGCATCTGGGTCATGGCAATCCCAGGCACAAATACAGACTGGGCGGAGAATGGATTGAGAGCAGCCCTGAGAAGAAGGACTTGGGAGTGATGGTGGACGAGAGGCTCAACATGAGCCGGCAATGCGCCCTTGCGGCTCAGAAGGCCAACTGCATCCTGGGCTGCATCAAGAGGAGCGTGGCCAGCAGGTCGAGGGAGGTGATTCTCCCCCTCTACTCTGCCCTGGTGAGACCCCACCTGGAGTA
>WHYT01014017.1:49594-84606 GCA_009806455.1 Tetrax tetrax
CTGTTCAGCCTGGAGAAGAGGAGGCTCCGGGGAGACCTGATAGCGGTCTTCCAGTACCTCAAGGGGGCCTACAGGAAGGATGGGGACAGGCTGTTCAGTAGGGCCTGTTGTGATAGGACAAGGGGTAATGGGTTTAAATTAGAAGGAGGGAGGTTTAGATTAGATATTAGGAAAAAATTTTTCTACAATGAGAGTTGTAGAGCACTGGAACAGGTTGCCCAGAGAGGTGGTGGATGCCCCATCCCTGGAAACGTTCAAGGCCAGGCTGGATGAGGCTCTGAGCAACCTGATCTAGTCAGGGAGGTCCCTGCTTCTTGCAGGGGGGTTGGACTAGACGACCTTTGAAGGTCCCTTCCAACTCTAACCATTCTATGATTCTATGATTCTATGAGTTTGAGGGAAAGGAGGTGGAGTGGGCACATCTCCCTTTGGGTGCTGAGGAGCAATGTGTCTGGTTTAGGATGAGCACTGTCCTTGTACCCCTCATCTATGGCTCTCCGATGCACCTGCATCTTTTTCCTTTCCTGAACCTTCAGAGCACTGCGTGGTGGTGGTGGCTGTTGTGGTTGTTCTTTGGTTCTTTATTCAATGTTTGCAAAGCCAAGGAACTCTGTTCTCAGCACCAGTATGTTAACAGGTCCCTCCAAGGGGTTGACTGGACGCTCCACTGCAGCCTGCTGAGTGAAGGCATTCCCCAGTGCTGCTCCATCCCTCCTTGCAGGCCCCCTTGTCCTGGCGCCGGGCGCGTTACTGGGTCTTGGGCGCAGATTATAGCGCTGCTGTGGAGATCTGCTGCGCGCCCTCTGCCTGGCCACTGTCCTCTGCTGGCAGGCAGACGAGCCGACCACGTACTGCTGGTAGTCGTCGTCCGCCCTCGCTGTGTGCAGGATGTTGCTGAAGGGCCGCCTGCAGAGAGGGCACGCAGCTCTCATGGCAGCCCAGCGCTGGATGCAGCCGAAGCAAAAGGCGTGGAAGCAGATGTTGATGTAGGCTGCATTGACGATATTGTTCAGGCAGATGGGGCACAGGCCATCTGCCGCTGCCTCCCACCGCCCTGCGCACTGCAGCTGGCTTGCATTGGCTGTCATGGACGAGCCGCTGTCCTGCGGAAACTTCTCAGCTCCTGACGCCATGTTCTGCCGAGAGACATGCAAAGTGCTTGAAGTCTTCTGGTGCTAGGGGTAGAACCGCAAGGAAAGCCCCAGAAAGTCGTGGGAGAGGTGAGGTAAAGGCCTCTCAAAGGGTCTCCTTGCAGTTTGGAAAGTGGCCATGGGCTGCCTTCCACGTGTGCCTGCCCCCTTTGTCTCCCCTCAAACATGCCGCTCCCCCATTCCAGGACCCCCACCCGCTGCACTCCCCCAGACAGCCAGCATGACTCAAGCTAGCACCAACTACTTGCAGGAGGAGGTCAGCGCTGCCAGGGGCCCCAGGACTCACCTCAAGCCCGCAGCCCTGGGACAGCTGCTGTGCCGGACCCCCAGCACCCACACCAGCCAAGCCTTCCCTCAGACGTAGTTGTCCAAGCAAAGGTCCACAGTCTTGCTGGAGGGTGCATGCTGTGTGTGTGCGCCCTTGCAGGAGGCCTGGACCAAATGCGCTGGGACAGGATTCTGGAACTACTGAATAGCTCTGAGGTTGGGGCTGTCACAAATGTCCCCCAGTGACATCACAGAGGTGTCTGGGGCTGCGCCCCAACCGCTGCCCACTGAGGATGCCAAGCACCCCAAAAAGGGAAAGCCCCTGGCTCACAGCATGTTTGCCATGTTTTGGTGGCTTTTTGGGCAGTGGTCAGGTCCCATGATGAGAGGCTGTTGTCCTCTGGGTACAAGGGCCCAGCAATGGGCAGTGCAGCAATGCAGGTGGTGGACTCTGGTGACCTTCTTGGTGCCAACTGAGCACCCTGACTTGACTTGTTCAAGAGCTGTCCAAGGAGAAGGACTCACCCCTTCTCTGTGGTAGGAAAGCCCCAGAGGTTGAAAGGGTTCTCTGGAGGCCATCTCTTCCAATCCCGCTGCTCAAACAGGGCTACCTAGAATCAGTTGCCCGGGACCATGTCTGGATGGCTTTTGAAGATCTCCAAAGATGGAGATCCCAGAAGCTGTGCTAGTTCTTTTTCATCCTCACAGTAAAAATAGTGTTTCCTGATGTTCAGTGACAACCTCCTGTGTTTCAGTGACAGCCTGCAAAATGGGTATCTGCTCCATTGTGGACCTTGATGGGCTGCAAGGGGACAGCCTGTGTCACTGTGGTCTTCACTATGGGCTGCAGGGGGATCTCTGCTCCAATGCCTGGAGCACCTCCTCTCTCTCCTTTTTCACAGACCTTGGTGTCTGCAGAGTTGTTTCTCTCACATTTTCCCACTCCTCTCTCTTAGCTGCTATTGCATAGCTTTTTGTTACTCTTTCTTGTGTCTCTTATTGCAGAGATGCTACCATGATTGCTGATTAGCTCAGCTTTGGCCAGTGGTGGGTCCACCATCGAGCCAACTGGAAGTGGCTCTGTCTGACATGGGAGCAGCTTCTGGCACCTTCTCATAGAAGCCACACCTGTAGGCCCCCTGCTACCAAAACCTTGTCTTGTAAACCCAATACCAGGAGCCCAGAACTGGACACAGCACTCCCAAGTGTGGCCTCACCAGTTCTGAGTAGAGGGCAGGGATCAACTCCCTCAATCTGTCTTCAATAGTTTGTGTAATGTAGTTGAAGACTTTTGTTGGAAGATGCAAGCTAGTTTCATGGAATGGCTAGAGTCGGAAGGGACCTTCAAAGGTCATCTAGTCCAACCCCCCTGCAAGGAGCAGGGACCTCCCTGACTAGATCAGGTTGCTCAGAGCCTCATCCAGCCTGGCCTTGAACGTTTCCAGGGATGGGGATCTACCACCTCTCTGGGCAACCTGATCCAGTGTTCTACAACTCGCATTGTAGAAAAATTTTTCCTAATATCCAATCTAAATCTACCTCCCTCTATTTTAAAACCATTACCCCTCGTCCTCTCACAACAGGCCCTACTGAACAGCCTTTCCCCATCTTTCTTGTAGGCCCCCTTGAGGTACTGGAAGACCGCTATGAGGTCTCCCTGGAGCCTCCTCTTCTCCATGCTGAACAGCCCCAACTCTCTCAGCCTGTCCTCATAGGAAAAGTGCTCCAGCCCTCTTATCATCTTGCCCTCTGGCCCTCCTCTGGACCTTCTCCAGCTGGTCCATGTCCTTCTTATGTTGGGGGCTCCAGAATTGGATGCAGTACTCCAGGTGGAGTCTCACCAGGGCAGAGTAGAGGGGTAGAATCACTTCCCTCAACCTGCTGGCCACACTCCTCTTGATGCAGCCCAGGATGCGGTTGGCCTTCTGGGCCACAAGGGCACATTGCTGGTTCATGTTGAGGTTCTTCATCCACCATCACTCCCAAGTCCTTCTTCTCAGGGCTGCTCTCAATCCATTCTCCGCCCAGTCTGTATTTGTGCCTGGGATTGCCACGACCCAGATGCAGGACCTTGCACTTGGCCTGGTTGAGCTTCATGAGGTTTGCACGGGCCCACCTCTCCAGCCTGTCCAGGTCCCTCTGGATGGCATCCCTCCCTTCCAGCATGTTGACAGCACCACACAGCTTGGTGTCATCGGTGAACTTGCTGAGGCTGCACTCTATCCCACTGTCCATGTTGCTGACAAAGATGTTGAACAGGGCCAGGCCCAACACAGACATGTGAGGGACGCCACTGGTGACCGGTCTCCACTTGGACATTGAGCCGTTGACCACCACTCTCTGAGTGTGGCCATCCAGCCAACTCCTTATCCACTGAGTAGTCCATCCATCGAACCCATGTCTCTCCAGTTTAGAGAGAAGGATGTTGTGTGGGACAGTGTCAAACGCTTTGCACAAGTCCAGGTAGATGATATCCGTTGCTTGTCCCTTGTCCACCGATGCTGTTTCTTCCAAGAGAGCTCGTACTGGGAGTGTTTCGTAAATTCAGGGTGGAATCTATGGTGCCTACATATATGCATGTCAATAGTTTAAACATGGAAGTATTTCCTTTGCAGACTAAGAGCTCAGGTTATGTGTCATCCAGATCTACCAATATTAAGTTTAAATATTCAGTGTTTTGTAGATAGAGATAGTTCTATTTGGAATATCTGGATTATCTTAGAATTTGCTTTAACTTAGTTGGATGAGGCAATTTTTAGAACAACTCTGTAATTATTTTTTTTATTAAGTTACATGGTGACATGTATGTAAATGTTCCTGTTCATTTTTTCTGTTCTATAGTTCAGGAACATATTTTTGTTATTTCTGCAGAGAACTTCATGTTGTTTTTTAATATTTTAGTGTTCTCTGTAACAATTGATTATGATATGTAAAATAGATCCAATTTATTTATATTAAAAATAAAATTTCTGGTCCTACAGCAAAGCCTAAGAGAAAGATTTTAACTTTGTCACATACACCTTGCACTGAATACTTCAGACACCTTCTTTCATCTTAATGTGCTGTATCTGGTTAGGTGATAATAGCATAATAGTTTTTCTGTCTGCACCATCTATAAATGGAGACCAGACAAGTGTTGATGTGGCACATTTCAGAAACATTTCAGGTGCCAAGAGAGATAATATACGATGGGGGGTTTTCTTTTAAAGTGCAAAAGTACTATATTTTTAAAGGTTTGAGTTAGATAGGGGTAACATGCAGATAGTCTTCTGCTGGGGAGAGAACTTTTGTCCAAGAACTTTAGAATCTTGGGAAGGTGTGACGAGAGATGGGAAGACAAAGATGAGAAAAACATTGGTTCTTGTAAATATCACAGAATTTGGATAAGGATATTGTGGCTTCCTCTTATTCTAGGACATGCACCATGTCTCTCCTGGTAAATAAAGAAAGGAAGAAAATCTTGTTAGTATTTTGTTAGTGTATTTTCTTGCATTGTGTGATAAGCATGCAGCTCATCCTGGTGTGCCAGATTCATGTAATTTACACTTCATATGGAAATTTCTGTTTTGCCTGAAGTGATTAAGTACAGTAATTGAAAAGGTAGCAAATATGACAGCTGCTTCTTTGATTAATAAGCAGCCCTGACATTTCAAATGTGAATAAACCATTTAGATTTGGCTTATTTGCAAACATATTCATTATGAAAATAAAATGGATGCAACAGGAAGCAAGGCATGAATCTGTCCATTTTTAAACCCCTGTAAGTATGGTCACTGAGCTTATTTTACATTTCATGTTAGTTGAAATACATTTATTTCTCCTGCCTTCTCAAAGCAATTGAGGTAGTTGTCATTGTCTTGATTCACCAAAAATGGAGAGTCACTTGGGAATATACTACATTCTGATACATTAACTGAGTAAATATTTTAACTGTGGTTGCAGAGTTCTGTGGTTTTTTGTTTTTTTTTTCTTGGACTAGAAAAGATAATTCTCTTTGCTTGACATTATCATAATATAGGGAACTGTTTAGTTTTTCACTTTGAAAATTAGAATGAAGACAAAATAAGTATTTGGTACAGGCATAGTGTTTTTACTTTGGAATAACACAATGTAAAATAGCAAATCAATATTGACTTACTTAAGCTGAAAATAAAACTTGCAGTAGCTTGGCATTTCATTCTACTTTGTAGTAGAAACTTGAATAATGATCCACAGAATTAAAGGAAAGCTACTTTTAACCAGAAATTAAAAATCAGTACTTTTCTAGGCATAATGTAGCCAGTGTGCTACCTGCCAATTGATCTTGGATGTTAAAATGTTAAAATGTAAATATAATAGCTGCATTGGCATATATGCTGGGAGCAGTAACACTTCCGCAAACTTGTTTAAAACACACAGCTAATTATGTTGGGTCTGACAGGCAAGCTTTCTTTTGCAGTTGAGGATAATGATTGATTGTCTTTGCATGCTCTGTTGAACCTTAGTAGAACTGCATCTAGTGTTCATCTGTCTATATGCTAAATGAGCGAACAGTTGAGAGCAGTTGCAACTTCTAGCTCTTCCTTCATGTTACAGTTGTCCTCCTGAAGTTACAAAACCAAATCTGTATTGATTTGTATTGCTGGTAAAATAAGAACTGTTTGAAATCTCTAAGAAAGGAAAGTAGTTTGCTCTCTGAAATAGGGGTGAAATTGGAGACTCTGAATATTATCTCTATCGCAGTGAAACTATTTTTTGTACTGAAAGTCCATATGCATTTGTTTTTACAGTGCAAGGTCCACATGTTGGCATCAGGTTGTTTGCTCTAGGTGTGAAAACAAATCAGTGTAGTAGCATCAGTGTCATTTTTGGTAAGTGAGGGATGAAGCCTTCTTATGGAATAAAAGCTGTGAGAAAAATTGTAATAGGTATTGAGCAGTTGTTTTCAACAAGGACAACAGGCCTACTACTGTAACGCTGCAAGGTTCTGAGCAGTGAAAGAACAAATAATTCTCGTGTCGTTTAGCTGGAGACAGGAAGGTATTGTGTTATAATTCAAGCAAGGTGAGTTAAAATGTAGTGGATGTTGATCTTCAGTATTAATAACACAAAGTTACATGAACTGGGAAGAATGCTAGCTGTTTTTGAGCTAGCTCTTATTATTTCCACTTCTCAGATGGTGGAGAAATTTGAGACATCTTTCTGTTTTTATCAAAGAGCTTTCTTTTCATCTTTTATTTGGGAAGATGATGCACAGATCCAAACTCACTTTTAATGGAAATTTTCTTACCTTAAACTTGTATATTTTTCTTCTTACATGTAGTGTTTCAAACTTAACCTTCCACATTAAGAATTGTCTTCAGAGTTTAGAATATGTGCCATTTGGAAATTGGTACTTTAATACTGAGTGTGGAGACTCTATCTCAGAGAAACTCTGGTAACAAGAAAATAATCTTATTTACCACTAAAAGTACTTTGATGCACCTTTTCTGAAGTTATAAAGCTATGTAATGAAATTTAGGAGGCAAGCAATTTACCTGTGCATTCTTCTGGTAATTTTATATATGTAGCCTTTTCTCAAGGGTGAACAAATCCAGTTTGATCAACCTTTCCTCCTATAGCAAATATTCTTGGCTTCTGGCCATCTCGATGACCTTCAGCTAGACTTAATTGCCTAAGTGTTTGGGTTTCGGTTTGTTTTGTTTTTTTTTCTGGGGAGTCCAAAATTGGATAGAGCATTGCAGATCTGGTCTCAAGTGTGGAACTGAGGCTGCCTACATCCGTCCTAATACAGTCAAGGCTGCTGTTAGTCTTCTTCGCTGCAACAATATATTTGTCTTTTAACTTATCATTTTCTTTGCAGACTGCCAGTTGTGTCTAAATACTTAGTAGTTTTTAACATGTCGACACATAATACATGTTACAATTAGGGAGATCAGAAGGACTTCAATGTGTATGTGTTTGAGTGAAGCAAATTAATGTTATGCATAATTGCAAGTACCAGCACAAACAAAGCATATGAGAGTATTTTTTTCAATACTTTTCATTAGAATAGACAGCACATAATATGCTAAGATTTATACCTTTTAAATTTCACAGAAATAAATTTATAGATATTCCACTGTCAATCCATTAAACAGTTAAGTCCTTGCAAATTCTCTTTGCAATATGAATTAAAGCCTTCTAAGTATCTTGAGAGACAAATGTTCTACTATAGTAAATGCTGTCAAGCCAGGAACAGTCTTAAGTGGTCTTAAAAAGAGAGAGGGTCACTCTCCATTGATAAGTAAAGTATATCAGATCAAGGCTTAAAAACACACAAGCCTCCTGATAATTAAGAAGTCCTAAGCTACAAACTTGTGGTTGGTTTAGGACCTGAAGTTATTCAAATACTCTTTTAAAAAAATTCTTCCATTGTAAATTCCATACTTTTGGGTTCCAGACCTTCATGTGAATTATTTGGGCAGCTCTTTACCCCAGTGTCCTGGTCTCAGCAGGGATGGAATTTAATCTTGCTCTTAGGAGCCAGTGTTTTGGATTTCGAATGTGAAGAATGTTGATAATTCACATTATCAACATATGATATGTTGATATGAGTTGTTGCTCATATGAGCAACTGAGTTGTTGCTAATGAGACCAAGGACACTGTCTTCCCAAGTCTCTCTAATGCGCAGATGCAGGAAGCTGGAAGAAAGACAGACAGAATAATTGACCCAAACTGGCCAAAGAGAGTATTCCATGCCATAAACGTCATGCTCAGTATGTAAGTGGGGGTTGGCAATGCAGGAAGCATCCATTTTTCCATCTTGGCTCTTTTGTGTGCTCGCTGGCATCGTTCCCTCTACCTTGCTGGTTCCCTTTCACTCCTTTGCTTGCTGCTTGGTTTTGTTTTTCTGATCACTGTTAGGGCGGGCTGTATCGGTCATTGGGACATCAGGTGGTGAGAAATTGTGCGTTGTTCATTTTGTATGTTTTAATATCCTTATATTTTGTTATTATTATAGTTTTCCTTTGCTATCCTGAAAACTGTCTTCATCTCAACCCATGAGTTTTCCCAATTTCTCCCCCTCATCCTGCTGAGGAGGGGGAGAGTGAGCAAGAAACTGTGTGGTGACTTGGGCTAAACCACCACACCCAGAAAGTTTTAATTTCCTTAAAATAGTTAAGAAAATGCTTTTCAGCTGTGGTAATTCAGAGGCTACGTCTACACGATACAGCACAGATAGAGATGAGCAATCTATGCCAGTGTGAAGGGCTGACTGAAGATCCAAGGCTGAGTTAATTACTCTGGTGCCAAGGAGTAGTTCACGTGCCCTGCCCAAGCATTCCAGATAATTCATGTCTGAATGTGATCAGTAAAGAAGCTTTGCACTTAAATGATTTCATTGCACAAAACTTTGTGTCATTCTGTACCTCATCTAAGATAATTTCTACTTTGCTTCAGGTGTTTTTTATTCTTTTTAGTCAATGCTTCTGAGCAGAATGCGCTTCTTCTCTTTGGAATTTTTTTTTATTTTAAGTATTACGTAGCTTTAACTTTCTTTTTTTTCATAAGCTCTTTCAGAAGAAACATAAGCAACAGTAAGGGTAAGCTAGCATATAAGGGTAAGTTAGGAGAAAGGTATAAGGATAAGCAAGAGTTTTTTTGGCGAGGCAGCTGCCGGTTGCAGAATGATGGAAGATGTAGATGAGCATAGATGCAACTGACTATGTGTCCTTGTCCCCTTCCACACTCCCTGTCTGTTGACATCTTAAGTCTGCTTTAGTTGCATTACAGTTCAGAATTACCTTTCATTCCCAGTGCTTTCCTCTCCATTTTGCAGTGAGTTGGCACTATACCAAGCAGATTTCTAAGTGCAGCTATGGTGTGAATTGTTGCAGCTATTATTACTGGGTAATTGGGGACTGCTGTAATGGGAATATTCTGAGACACCAGGCAAATCTCCAGATTTCAGGCAGACATACATTTATGCTCAACTACTAGCCAATTAGGCTGTTTAAAAGCTAAGAATCAAGCATTGGTTAAGCGTGGGTTTACAGTACCATAAGTCTGATGGTTATTGTTGGCTCTGTTGACCGTAGTCTTTGATGGTTTTTACACTCTGAGGTCAAGATGACCAGGCTTGCGAGGTGTTTGATACAGAAAGCTGTAATGAAACTGGGCATTTTTTTTTGTCATTGCCCAGGCTTATTGGTCTATTCAGGTTTCTTCAGAGGGATATTACCTATTTGCAGACTGCTTTCCAGTCATCTGTTTCCTTCAAATAGCTACAGACTATGTCAAGCAAGCAAATATGACAAAATACTGTCATTCCTATTCTAATTCAAGCAGTCTTTTTAAGTGTCTGGGTGTAAGGCAAGCAAGAGTTTTTCATTTTTCTGTTGTAAATAAGGCAGCGTTATGTCTGGGAGCAAGAATAAAAAGATATGTTTCACAAATAGGCCTTCATGCTACAGAGAAGGAAAGGTCCAGTGAAAGATATATCCAGTCCCTCCGTCTTTAGCAGGGTAAAGTAATCACTAACTCATCTGCTGACCCACATGACATACAACCTTCTCTTGTGAAAAAAACATCACAGGTTGGAGAAGACAGGAATGGGAGAAACTGGTGAGATTTTATCCAATCCATTCATTGTTTAAAGAGATTACCTATAGTTATCCCTGCAGTAAGCCTACAGATAACGCAGTTGTAAGCCCGTTTGCAAGTCTTCCAGGTCAGCAGGGAAAGGATTTGCTTTACATTGCTTGTTCAGTTTAAGTCAATAGTTTTATTTATTGGTGTCAGTGTTATTGCATTTTGTTGAAATCTTCTTCCGTGATATTTTCATAGACTTCTATAATGAGTAACTGAATGCATCCTGCATAATTCTTCATCTTTTCTGCTATATGTTTTCCAGACCCTAACCTTGATATGTTTGGAACATTCTTCTCTAAATTACTTCCAGTGTGTCAACAGTGTTTTTAACTAAGATTCTCAAAGCTCAGCATGGTATTCTATATGTTGGTAAGTCAGGAAAAGAGTATCACGTAGTAGAAACAGGAGTGGTGGAGATTAAGTGTCCAAAAGCTGGTATAATACTGTCAGCAGATGTGATACTTTTTCTTTTTTTAAAGTCCTATTTGACATAGACCTATTAGTAAAATTTTCTAGCATAGACTTAATTTGGTTGCTACTAACTACTGAAATGCTACTTTTAAAAATAATATAAAATTTTTGTTCTATTGTAATGCAATTCTTCCAGCAAAGATGGCAAAAATGGAATACAGAATTTCACTGACTTTGAAGTTATTGCATACATAGGGTGCCATCACATAGTTATCTAGTTACTGTAGTACATACACTATGTAGTTCAATTAAATGTTGTATGGATTAGGATTATAGTATCAATATCGATCCTGTGTGCTTGAAAATCATGTGAGCTGTGAAAGCCTTTGACACTACTTACAATGTTTTGAACTGCATCAACTCCTTAGAAAATTAAATACTGAGATTTATGCATCCCTAATTAAAACATCCCAAAGCTTTAGCCATTTGGAATCTAATCATTTTATGATTAGTGGGATTTGAAGTAATCTTTATGTAGTTCAGAACAAAGGGTAAAGTGTCTCTCTTTTCTTTTTTTCCCTCAGCCATGGAATTTCATATTAGAACTGTTGTTCTCTAATTTGGTGTAGCATAACAGGAACATGATGGTTTTTACTTTTAGCTATTTAGCCTTTCATTCTGTAGGTGTTCCTAAACTTAAAGGAAATGTTTTAATATTTGACCACTTTTAGTCTCTTGAAGGCTCTAAGTAGCTGTGCTTAGAACCCTTTAAGGCCTTCTGTCAGGTTTTATCCTTCTAACCCCTCTTTACCATCCTAGTTTAGCAAATTGTATTGATGGGAGCCTGAATCTGGTATGGTGAGGGCATTAGTGGGTGAAAGCTGTATCTCTGGGTGAAAGCTGTATCTCTCTCTCCCCTTGTACCATTCTGATTTCTTTATTTTGACTTCCCACATCCCTGCTCGCAGGGGAACCCTGAATTGTCACCTGTCCTGTTATCTGTTTTTATGCTACTGCTGAGGTGATAGGGAAAGGAAGAAAGTTAAGAACACAATCATTGGGGCAATAATCCAGGCAAGTGTAGCATTTCCTTCTCTCTGCACCTGGTGAGGAAATGGCTAAGTGAAGCATTTGGAAGATGTCATAGTGTATTACTAATTTCATAACTTTTAAACATGAAGTGCTAGGTGGCCTTTAGGGGTAATCACAGTATAAGTAATCAATAATATCAATGGCAGTTTATTTAAAACTGTCATAATGTATCTGCAAGTTAGTTATGACATGAACTACACCTGAGCTGACTCTTTTCAGTGGTGCCCAATGACAGGACAAGGGGCAACAAGCTCAAACTGAAACACGGGATGTTCCATCTAGACATGAGCAAAAACTTTTTTATTGTGAGGGTGAAAGAGGACAGATGCATGTTGTCCAGAGAGGTTGTGGAGTCCCAGTTCTTGGCTATATTCAAAAGTCACCTGGGCTTGGTCTTGGGCAGAAGGCTGTAGGTGGCCTGCTTGAGCAGATCCCTTCCAACCTCTGGGTAACACAGGAAGCATCACAAACAGAAAATTATTTCCTATAGATGTGGCTCATTCTGTTAATAAAGTAGATGTCTCCAGCTGTATTTTGACTTTTTCAGTGTATGTTTTGATCTATTGACTGATGAAAACAAATACCACCTCCATTTTTCACATCAATTTTTCTTTCTTTGTTTCATTAGTATCAGGTTCCCACTCACTCTTGATGAAAGGACAATATTGTTTTAGGGGCAAAAAAAACCCAAAAGCCAGAACTCACTTCTGAAGCAAAATCTAAATCTACTTTCAGAACTGTATAATTGATGGAGAAGTGATAGAAGCTATTTTGTACAGGAGGTGCTCCTGCTTTCACATTCTTCCTCAGAAAGCACTGGCTATTAGGCAAAGGGCCTTGAGTGGTGGTTGTCAGTGCTTGAAGTATTACGTGATGTCCTGTTTCCACCATGTCCTGGAATAACAGGCTAAAACAAGGATGAAATTCCATAAAGCTACTTTTTATTGTCAAGTATTTTGAAAGGTGTGAAGAAGTAGCATTACACATGTTAGACTTTATAATTAGTTCTGCCAGTATCAGTGGTGCAGCAATGTAAGATTTTGGCTCAAGTTAGAAATATGATTTGATCTTCTAACTATCATTCTGCATAGAAATGTTTTTGGGAGACTGTGAACATGCTTATCCTAGCCCATGAAAGTTATGTTAATATATTAAAGACAGGTGTCTTAGTATAGGAAAAGTACCCGAATACTGTTTGAGGTAACGCTGACTAACTGTGACTTGAAAGCCATAGTACACTTACCAGTGTAACCATTAACTTAGAAAGCACACTAAACTTACAGAAATGTTTTGTAAATTATTTAATTCTTTTGTCAAATCTTGTTTCTGGTTAAACATAACAAAATACCCATCCCAGCAAGGACGTTCCCCTGAACTGCTTCATCCTAGTGAAGCTTGTTTCCTAGACACATTTTTGTTTCTAAAGGAAACAAACTATAAAGTCTGATAGCTTGTATCCCCCCATTGCTGCACTCCAGTCATGTGAGCCATCCCACCACATCTCTGTGATACCAACAAGATTATAGCCCTTCAAATGCACACAAATCTAATCCCTTGTGCTTATTCGCTGTGCTTTATATGTGAGGCCTTTGTACACCCCTTGGTGTATGAGCACTTCAGAGAGACACCTCAGCATACGGATTTCCCAGAGAGGGTCTGCATGGTTTCCTCATAAACACGCCTTGTAGCCACCTCCTTGCTCACATGCCAATGCTTGAGGTGACACTGCATAAGGCCCCTTTTGAGGATTGTGTGTTCCCTTTCATTCACATCACCCCAGGCCCTTTGCTTGTCAGTCCTGTCCACCACTCCACAGGGCTGCTGATAATTCTTTCCCTCCCCACATCTTTTCTAATTTAAATCCTTCTTACCAGGTCAGCCATACTGCTGGCAAAGATTAGTGAGGTGAATTCCATCTCTCACTGTTGCCAGTGCCAGTTCCACAAGCGATTGTTGACACGCAGTATCAGTGCTGTCATCCTAACCCCCTTTCACCCAGGATGAAGGAGAGCATCACCTGGGCTTTTCCATTCACAGAAGCTCCAGTGGACAAACTAGTGCTTAGAATAGCATAAACATAACTGTTTGATGATTTGTTAGTTCTGTTTCTTTTAACAGTTGTATTTGCTAGTCTTGTCACAACAAAAACTCTTCAGAAGTTTTGTTTTGTCCCATTGTTTGTGAATGTAATCTTGCTGTTGATGTATATCGATGTGTAGGGCTGATGTATGAGATTGATATATTGTCTACAAGACTAAATACAGTTTTGATACAGTAGGTAGATCAAAGTGAGAGAATCATGAAATAGTCATTCAGCCTAAGCATCCATGTGCTGTCTGTGATCTGCTGGAAATAATCTAATTTCATCATTACAATTGTTGACTAGAACTGTTCTTAGGTACTTAAAATTACTTAATAATCTGATTGTCAAGATATTGCTTTTTGGTCTTGTGAACTTTCTTTGAAGGAGTTATCAGAGTTACCACTTGCATTGGTCCCTTCCAGAGTGTCTATCTCTGTACTTCCTCCTTCTGTTATTTCGTTGTTGTAGGGTTTTGCTAGTGGAAATTATATATAGATCCAGACAAACAGCTTATATACTTCATTCTGCGCCATTCAGTTAACTATTATTCCTTCTATAAATCCGTGAAAAGCTGAAAAAAAAGGTAACAGAAATATTTAGCAACTAGGCCTTATCTCAGCACAGTCCAGCTGCCTACTTTGATATCTCTAAGAACCTTGTGAGAGGACAAACAATCAAGTAGTGTTTAAGAAACTGGTGTTCTAACATGAACATTCATAGTATCTAAAAATTATTTATAGTGGTTTTTTTCACCCCTGTGAATAGTGTGTATAAACTACCTTCTGCTTTGCTAACAGATATAAATGGTTCCTTTGAATTTATAACATTGCTTGTTTGAAGGCAATTATTAATATAATTTTTATTTACACAAAAATTGAAGACAAATGCTTATCTAAAACTCTAGTGTATTATTGAAACTTGTTTCCATTTATACTGTTGTTCATGAACTATGCTTTCTGTATTACTTGTTGAAACTTGATGTTCTGAGAAGTTATCCTTTATTGTGAAACACATTATGTTGCCAGAAATTCTTAATTAGTATATTGGTGATTCATCATTATAAATTGGTAAAATCTTAAGATTAGCCTTTTATTCTGACTATTAAAAGCCTGACATTACTGCATATGATTATGAGATCTAGTTCACTTTACCTTCTGTGATGTTTTATTTAGCCTTCTAGAGAAGAAAAAAGAAATATCCTGCTGCACTTGAAAGTAAATTATAGGCTTTCATTTTCTGCATTGAATTAAAGCCTGCTACATTATTTGATCTAGATAATAAAGCATATGTAACTGAACAAACTTTGCAA
The DNA here is from genome assembly GCA_009806455.1 of Tetrax tetrax. NCBI lineage: Eukaryota > Metazoa > Chordata > Aves > Otidiformes > Otididae > Tetrax > Tetrax tetrax. The sequence continues at coordinate 64,522 of WHYT01014017.1, forward strand.
ACTCTAGTAGCTTAAAAAAAAAAATAAATTAGTTCAGAGTGAGGTAGTCCAGGAGCAAAATAAACAGTAGTCATTAATCTGACACATTTTAAACAATCTAATTTTATAAGTAATTTGTCAAGTTAGACTGTTAAACTGTTCAGTCTTAATATTTCAAGTCTAGAAAACAGAAGTATACCAACTGAGAATTTGAGTGTATTAAAAAATCTTCAGGGAACTTAACAGACAAAATGAAATTATATAGAATATAGAGGAAAGGGCTAATTTTCAGCGTAGTAGCTTTCCCTGAGTTTTGCCCATTAGACTGAAGAAATACTAATCTTGTAATGTTCAGCAGCTGGCTTGGGCAAGATTTTTTTGCCACTTGGACGGTTTATTTAGCCTTCTTTCAGAATGTGGCCTGTTTAGCTTACATTCACATGATGCAACAAGCATTGGCTATACAAAGCAAAACCATTAACAAGAGGATGTGTCCAGCTACACAGTCAGCCAGAATAAAAAGAATCTGTCAAAGATTCATTTGTTGCTTCTGATGCACCTGGCAGTCCCATTAGGCAAGGATGGCACCTTCTCTGCTGTAATATGCAGTTCCTTAACCTACGTGCAGTATCAGTGAAAAATGGAGAAACTTCATTTAGATAATGAAAATGTGTTAATGTAACTGCTCAGTATTGATGCAATGTAAAATAATTACACTGACTGCCTCACTAATCTGATGCTAGAAAAAAATCCAGTGAATAGAAAGATGATAAAGGCTGACAGTTACACGTATGTCTGGCATCTACAAGGAAAAATCCGTACTGTGTAGTGAGCTATAGTAATGGTATTTAGGATAGAGACTTAGAGCAGAATAATGGAAGCAACATAAACACTTTTGATTGAACTGATATTAATTCATTAGGTTTATTTCTGCTTAGGCAAAACTGATGGCGAAGTTTATATTCCACAATCATGGTTTAGCTATCCTAGTTTACCTGGTGATAAATCAGTCAATCGAGCAACCTGTCTGTCAGATTATTAATAAGAGTTCTGAAAGCACATCAGGTTGTATGCTTAAATATAGGGCTGTCACCAAATTCATAGCATGGAGATGAAATAGACTGAATCACCAAAACACTTTGATCAAAAGTATTTGTGCAGTTTACAAATTATACAGCTTCCCTGTCCTGTGGATGGGATTACATAGTCTGAAGTTTTGTAGGTCAGTGTAGCAGTGCCAGCTATATGTGAGTAGTCCTAGGCTAGACCACGGAGTCCTCTGAGGTCTCTCCAGTTCTCTCTGGGGGGTTCTCTCCCACCTAAACCTGGATTCTCTCTCATGTGTCCTGATAAGTCTTTGGACATCATAATTTCCAGGACTGGGCAGAGAATACCAGATTCTTGACTGTTGAGATGCTTGACTGTTCAGCATCCCTCAGCACGTAACAGCAGACTGTTGGCTGTCATTGGCACTTGCAGCCTGCCCATCTCAAAGCTTCTCTGAAGTTACTGACAGCTGCTCTACAACCAAAGCATCCTCTGTTCTTATAATGAAGCTAAAATTCACCAATGACACCAAGCTGTGTGGTGCAGTTCACACACTGGAGGGAAGGGATGCCATCCAGAGGGACCTGGACAGGCTGGAGAAGTTCAACCAGGCCAAGTGCAAGCTCCTGCAGCTGGGTCGGGTCAATCCCAGGCACAAATACAGGCTGGGTGGAGAATGGATTGAGGGCAGCCCTGAGGAGAAGGACTTAGGGGTACAGGTGGAAGAAAAACTGAGTATGAGCCAGCAATGTGCACTTGCAGCTCAGAAAGCCAACTACATCCCAGGCTGCATCAAAAGAAGTGCAGCCAGCAGATTGAGGGAGGTGATTCTGCCCCTCTACTCTGCTCTGGTGAGACTCCATCTGGAGTACTGCGTCCAATTCTAGAGCCCCAAACATAAGAAGGAAGTGAACGTGTTGGAGGGAGTCCAGAGGAGGGCCACGAAGATGATCAGAGGGCTGGAGCACCTCTCCTGTGGGGACAGGCTGAGGGAGTTGGGGCTGTTCAGCCTGGAGAAGAGGAGGCTCCTTAAAGGCCTTACAGCAGCCTTCCAGTATCTAAAGGGGGCCTACAAAAAAGACGGGGAGAAACTCTTTAGCAGGGCCTGTTGTGACAGGACGAGGGGTAATGGTTTTCAAATAGGGTGAGGTAGATTCAAACTGGAAATAAGAAAGACGTTTTTTACACTGAGGGTGGTGGAACACTGGAACAGGTTGCCCAGAGAGGTGGTGGATGCCCCATCCCTGGAAACGTTCAAAGCCAGGTTGGATGAGGCTCTGAGCAACCTGATCTGGTTGGGGATGTCCCTGCTCCTTGCAAGGGGGTTGGACTAGATGACCTTTGAAGGTCCCTTCCAACCCAAACCATTCTATGATTCTACGATTCTTCTGAGATTTTAGCCGCAGTGGTTGATTTAATGCCTTCTGCTGAAGGAGGTTGTTTGCATTGGTTTTTCACTGTGACTCATTAAATGCTTCTCAGAATCTGCTTTCCAGATTACAGCCCTTCATTCTGTGGTCCACTAGAAGTTTAACTTTGAATTTGAATATATAGAATTCTAGTGTAATTCAGTAAGCCAGATAAAAACCAGTTTTGAATAATGCCTAGTTATTTATAAGCTGAGAGAAGATTTTCTGCTGATTTTTCTGACTTATTCCTGAAGTGATAAAAATCAGAGAAGTGATACATGTTTCTTCACATGTAAAGAAAAGATATTTTAACTACAAGAGAAAAGTACAATAAGAACCCATTTGTACTGTCATATATGCTATTAGGAGGAAAAATCTTTTGGCTAATATAACTAGCTAATTTTAAGATTCAAATAGAGTTAAGTGACAAATTCGTGTACTAACATAAATGACAAAGTTAAAACAATAATGCACTAACCTTGTGATTTTACATCTTAATTTTATTCAGAGATCACGATGCAGACATCAGAGACTGGGTCGGATACAGGTTCGACTGTGACTTTACAGACATCTGTGGCTGGCCAGGCAGCAGTGCCCACACAGGTAGTACAGCAAGTACCAGTTCAGCAACAGGTAGGTGGCTGTTAGTTTTGGGAGGATTAAAAAAAAAACAGGAAGAAGAGTTCTTCACAATGTAGTGAAGAACTTGATTTTGTACAATGAACTCTTTTGCTCTGCTTTAATGTATTTTATTTTGCTGGACTTAAAATAGCCAGAGAAAGGCAAGCTGTTTTCAGGATCTTTTCATTAACTAGAGCATCTGAGAAACATTAGTAGTACACATACATTATTCTAACTGTAGATCATTGTAGAATTCATGTAATAGGTCATGGAAATTTACTTGATGTTACTGAATATTTACGTTTTTTCCTTTAAATCATGAGTAATGAATATGTTTCTGATATTATTGGCTATATCAATTGTCCTTTCATTTGAATGTCCAAGGAAATGCAATACAAATGTAAAAATGAATAGCACTGTTGTTTGCTTGACCCTCTGCAGATCTTTGTACAATGTCATCGAAGCATTTGTGGTATGGCAATAGGTAATTCATGATGTGCATTTGCCGGAGAAGTAAGAAGACTTTTGTAGCAACCAGCACATATCTATTACATGAGATGGTCACTCACTTATGCAGCATTCACAAGCTTTGGAAGGAGTGGTGGCTGAAGGAAATGGGTAGGAAACAGGGAAAAGATAGATAACAGGGACTGAATTTAGAAGCTGTGACAGCTGTCCAGGACTTTTCTAGAATACACAGAAATTAGTTGTCTGTTTGATGGATACTCTGAGTGACATCTGATGTTGTTTTTCATCAAAAATTGACTTCACAGTTTCAGAACCAATAATAGGAGAACTGGACATATTTTAAATAGTGTAATTTGCTTCTGTGCCAGTGGAGCAGTTTTTCCTAAATTAAATTTTTCAGCATTCTAGAATTCCAGGTGGTACACTTTTATGTATCTATTCCACAGTCTCATACATTTCACTAATATTTTTTTGCTTTATGTACAGAATTAATTTATAATGCCTCATAGTTAAATTACTAGAGTTTCTGCTTGTATCTTCATGTATCTTTTAGGATTCAAACTTATTTTAGAAAAAAAACTGATGCAGAAAATCATTGACTTTGAACTTTTAACATTTTATTTAAATGCTTATCTGTGTGTATTTACTCAGAATTCACCACTAGTGAATCAAGAATTGTTTGAAATATTTTCTCCTGAGTTCCAGCTGTTAAATAGCTCTGTCTCTCTGTACTTGAATGTTGATTAGGATAGAGGCTTTTGAATCCTATGTTAGGTTTTACTTGAAGCTTCCATGATGCTTGACCTTAGCTAACCTTTGTAGGAGATTTTGTCTGGTTAACTCTTTCGTAGTGTTTGTGAAATGCAAGACTCTTTATGAAATATGATCTGGATAATTTGTCTATTTTTGCATTCTTTCATGATGACATGTTTAATAGATGTAGTTTATGTGATTTGTTATTCCTGTTTTTCAGCTTTTCAGGGAAAAGACGGCAGTTTGGTAGTGCTACACAGTTGCTTGTTTTAAGCAAATAGGATATACATACGATGATCTAATATTACGTACTGAATTTTATCCATATGAGTTACTGATCAGTGTGAGGGATTGAAGATTGGTAACCAACTAGTGGCATATAGGTTACTTTACCATATTGTAGTTTTAATCATTGGAATAGTTGAACTGTAAGGATAGGATCATCTATGCATTTCTGTTACATTTTTGTCACAAGCAAATGAAGAATAAGCAAGGCTTTGTTGTTTACAAACTTTGCTTGTGCAAAATTTCTACCTTTATGAAAACTTGTAGGATATAATTGGTTCCTTATTTTCCCACATAAATAATGCATTAATCATTGTCACGGGCTGTCTGTATCTTTTCTGAAGTTAGTCCAGTTGTCTTTTATTAGTATAATACTCATGTCAAAACACGGAAGCCCAGGAGTAGATCTTTTTTCTTCTTACTTGATTACACTTTAATGAGAACAGGAAAATGATTGGTTTTTTGTTGCACTGAGTATGTAAAACTGTACCTAATCAATCTTATGTACATCTCCTTTAGTACTGCTGCTTCTGAGTGTTCCCTTTCATTGTACCCCATCATTATTTTGACTTATTTTGCTGTGTGAGGATATTAGGTTATATTTTCCACCTGACTCTTAACTCCGACTATAGGAATCAACATAATGTTTCAGAAAGGAAAGCTAAGGGATCAACCCAGCCAAGGAAGAGGAGTTTGCTCAGTTTTGCAGGGACTGAAGATGCAACAACAATGTTGGGAAATCCAGTGCGGACAGTATTGACATGATTAAAACACAGTATGTGCAGGAGATTTGTCCAGAGAGAGAGAGGATAGATTATAGAAGTGGATGTGTGGTGAGGAGAAGAGGAAGGGTGAAGATGTCTACGTGATGTGTCAGCAGGAAATGTGATGAAGAATGTAGATCGAATAGGTAAATCCAATTGTAGGGTTTAAAAAAAAAAAGGAATATCAAACATTGAAACAATCACTGCATTGAGGAAATTTTAGATGTGATCTGCCCTGAGGAATTACCTGTAAATAGGTCACATTTGTCTAAAATTAATATAGGCTTTGCGTACATTTGATAGGAATGGACCAATTTGCCTAAAGAAAATCAGGAGAAAGAGTGCTGATTTCATTAAGTCATTCTTTTGATGGCAGAGGGAGGGCTTATTATTTCTGCACGTTCAAAGTTACCAGTGTTGAAAGTTGAAAGAAAGGGCTTAGGTATGTTGTTTCTAAGATAGGATTTTGGGGGTTTACAAGAGACATAATAATGTCAGATGTATCCAAAATATGTGTGAATATTCACATTTGGATTATGTTCTCTTGTGAATATAGTTTACTAAAATAATAGGGCACTTCTTGAATTTTGTTAAGATCAGAGTTACTGTAACATAAGTGTCTGTGTTTATGCCACAATTTGCATAAGCTGAAACTTCCATATTACTGTGTTTACAGTAATTTATTAGTACTTTTTGGTGAATAACACCAATTTAGATGAATTTGTTTTTAGCTAATATTAAAGCAGTGGCTAGTTTTTCATTTTTCCCGGTGACGTCTTTGTTTCTCATGTTTCCATTCCTGTATATACACCATGCTTATATGACATCTTGTCCATGCATTGATTTGGGGTTATTTTCATGTCATCAGTGTTATACTTATGCTCATAAAATGTATGATATCTTTTTCAAAATGAAACATTTTTGCTCTGAAGAAGAGCAAGCTGATTAGTGGAGAGGTGGACTAAGAGCCTTTTTCCTACTGCTGTGTTTGAACTGAAGCATCCATTCTTTTCAGCAAATAGCAAAAGACTAACTTTTGATATTTTCAGCTAAAACAAATCCTTGATTTGCATATTGCTAGTGTAAATATGGAGATCAGAAAAGTCTGCTGTGGTGCTCCAAAAACAGGAAAATAAGATACCATTAAGGAATACGTGGGCTTCAGCTCTGGTAAAAGTGACACTGGTGGCAGCTGGTTTCACACAGCACAGCAGCTCTCACTGCTGAGATTGGATAGAGAGGCATAGTAAGGAGACAGACGTGTCCACATATAAGCAAAAAGCAACAAGAGTAGGACCAAAAACGTGAGAGTGTAATTAAATTCCATTTTAATAGCCTAAGAAGTTTTCTTAGTTTTTTTTTTTTCCTCAGATATGGGGATTTTTCTCTAATATATCATGGCTTTTTCAACAGGCACTCTAGCACAGTGCAGTAAGCTTCTAAGTATTTAAAATTAACCTCACTTTGTAGTTCACACCATGCAATGTGGAAAGATTGGAGAAATAAAACTAGAAATAGTATAATCCATTTTATAAAAGTATATCCATGCATCATAAGCTCAGCAAAGCATTTCTTCATATTCACCATACACGATGGCCATCGTATTCACAAAGCATAGTATCATTAACTGGAGATGCAGGCTTCTGCTAATCAAAATTGCTCTTAATGCAAAATCATGCTTAGCATATGAAAAAACATAATCATGAACTGACATTAGCCATTGCATAAATATGAATGTGCTTAGAATATTACAGCATGTACTATTTATATGTTGCTTGCCAAAAGTAATCCAGACTAATTAAAGTATAAAAATTATTTCTGTCCCTGAGAAGAGAAAACTATGCACATCCAAGATGTTTGCATAGACACTGGATAATTATATGTTCCTTTTTAAATGGAGTTTAAAAATCCTTATATATTTTGCTCTGTTGTTTTACTCCTTGCTTGGTGGTACTTTAAACAGAAGCATTTTTTATTGGAAGTCAAAATTCTCTCTTAAATTTTGTTTTTATGCTTCAGTGTAATTTCTGCATTTCAATATGCTTTTATGCACTTTTTTTTTTTTGTTGACAAACTCTCATAGATGCCATATAACTTAGCCCCTCATTTGTTGCTCTGAAATAATTAAGAATATGATTTATTTTCCTTTTTTTTCCCCCCTTCAACTAGTAATTACAATTACACATGCATATTGAGATAAGTTTTCATTCACCTCTTGTTCTCCTGGAACATTTCAGCTGCTTACTTCTAATCCTATTCCAGTTGTTTATTTCAGGCTAGAATCACTGAAGCAAGATGAATGAAAGATCTTCTGTCTGACCCTACCTAAATCATTATTTCCTATGCAAGTCAGTTAATTTTCTGTTTTCCAGCCAGAAAGTAACAACAATTAGCGTGACTAACTCACCACTTCACCCCAGAACATACAAATTTTGAACTTGCATACTGTCACTTTTAATAAATACTTATTTGTATTTTCAGCCCAAATAATATAATTCTTGGAGTATTTTTTAATACAAGAGGGCTATTTAGCTTCAGATCTCTGTTGAATGTTCCCTCTGTGATCTCCAGTTACTTCTGTGCTCCAAAAATTAAAGAACATAGCTGATACAGTTCTTTTAACAGCTTAATAAAAGGTGCAAGGAAGATGATAAATAAAAGAGAAGAAAGAAATTTGAGGTTTTTTACAATTTCAACAAAAAAGTTAATTTTTTTGTGATGTTTTGTGTTCTTATAACCAACTTCTCAAATAATTTTGTGCTCACAGAGAGTAGGTATATGCATTTCATTTCTTCCTGTTGTTGAAGGTTAAAAAGAAAATCCAGAGGCACTAGATTTAAAGGCCACTTATTTTATTTATCATTGCTTGACAGAAAAATACTTATCTCTAACTTAAGGTTGTTATGTACAGTGCAATACAATGTAGTGACTAAAGCTTCCTTGGGCACTGTAATCAATTTGACCATAGCAGTACTGAGTTTCAGAGAAGCTGAAACAAAATAACTTTTTTAGAAACTGTCTTTGTTTTTATTACTGTATTGAAAGAAAAGTAACTTAATTCAGTGGTATTTTTGTATTGAACTTCATTGTTAAAATTTAAAAGAAAAGTATTTTGATCTACAAAAGCAGATAAAATGTTTTAACAGCACTGTAGTTTATCCATTCTTAAATGTTGATTTAAAAAATAAGTTACTTTACTTGCGTAAACAGTCGTGACATTTCTAGTAGTACTGCATATTAGGCTAATAAAGATTTATATAAAAATTGGTGAAAATTTGAAATTAATCAATGAAAAATTTTATTTTAACATTTTTTATATGTTATTTCATGGTAAATTAATTTATTATTGCTGTGGTTGTTGTTCCAAGTCAGAAAATAAACACCTTTTGAAATTTTTCAGTTTCCTGTTCAATAGACACTGAGCTTTGGTAAACTCTGTACCACTTTGTCCCCTCAGTATCTTCTCAGTTCTATTGTAAAGGTCTTGCACATGCTGAATCTGTTGTTTTTGAAATGGCAGCAGTTTGTAGCCAAGAATAATGGGAGAATATGGTACCTTGCGTAGGATGGGAAAGTGACCTGCATTTACTGATAGGAAAATTTTAATGTTGTGTTTGTACATGCTCTAGAGTTCCATTTTATCAGTATGCAAGTTGCTGGAAGAAAATCCTATTTCCTTTATTAGAAAAATGGTGTGGGGTTTTTAATAGGGAGTAAGCTGTAAGCCATATCCAGTGTATGTAAATAGGAAACGAAGTGTATTTTGGGAGAGGTTGGACAAGAGCATGGATTTCATACTGACAACAGCACCATTTCCACCATGTTTCCCCAGCTATACTACTGGGACATAAAATTGAGCATATCCATTACATGGCAGGTGACAAATTTCTGGTTTTAAGAACAAAGCCTGCTTTCAAGATGTTTTCTCAACTGTATCAGTTAAGTACATCAGTTTGGTGCCCTGTAATAGACTGATCAACAATAACTCCCCTTCTGGTTGATAAAAGGTTATAGAACTTGAGTCACACATAAGGAATAAATACTTTTAGAGTCAAACTTAAAAACTATCATAATATGTTGCAGATGTGTTTCACAGTAAAGCACATAAACATTTGAGCCAATTATTGCATTACTAATCAATAACAAGCTTACAGGCATAACTTTCTTATAGTGGATTTGGATCAACCCCAGTCTGCTAAATTATGATTTGAATTGTGATTTGAATTAATTTAAGTTATGAAGTCAAAGATGATGGAAATAGAAGTAGTTTAATTTAATTTGAAAATATATTTGCACAACACAGCTATTTTAGTTTTATTTATTATTCTGTTTTTGTTTTATGTTTTTGTTTTATGCTATTTGTTTTCTAATTTTAAAAAATGTTCTAAATCCTAGTAATGTGCATAATTTGGATCAGAGTTTTTTGTGTTGACTTTGAGAACTGAATCTTTCTGTTTAATAACTAAATATTATTAGGTGAGGAAATGTACTTAGGTGTACCTTACCTTAATAATTAGAAAATATCTTTAAAGTATATTTTTTTTGAAGTTGAGAAATTGTGTTTCAGGTGTATTTATCAATTTATGTAATGATTCATATGGGAAATCAGAAAACTTTGGACTTTAATAGGTATTTTAACCATCATGTTGTGTCTCATTGCTGTTAATGGACAGAAACATCTAATTTTCTGTCCTGCTAGTATAGCTTCGTTGAAAACCTTGGGTGTTTTGTTTTTTTCAGAATTCAGGTTTTAATGTCAACCTAAGAGAAGGTTTCTTTGAAAATCTAGATTTTTTTTCACAGTGTAAATCAATAATATAAAAGTCCAGGAAAAATGTGCTTATTTGGAGAACTTTTAAAAATACAGTAGAACTGAAGATATTAAACTAGAGTATTCTCAAAGGGCTCTTGGAGATGACCCATCAACTGCATGAAACCCATATTCATCTGGCATTATGGTGTTTGCAGTCCTTAGGACCAACTGAATCAGTCCGAAGTTGCCTTATAATAAAATATCTCAGAAAAAATAACAGTCACTTGAAAGTAGTTTATGTTAAATCTATTTACTAAATATGAGCATTGTCACTGTCTTGATTCAGTTCCTTGGGTAAAATTGTGCCAGTCTGTGAAATCTCTATGTCCTTTTGCATCTTTTAGATTCTAGACTACTCTTTAAACAAAATATGGCTTCTGTAAATGACAGCAAGTGTAAAATAGAGGTTTCTTAATCTTTACTGTGGCAGAAAACAAAAAATTAAGACTGGAGAGGAAATTTTCATAACCCTTGTTCTTGTTTTCAGGTACAGCAAGTGCAGACTGTCCAACAGGTACAGCATGTCTACCCAGCCCAGGTTCAGTATGTGGAGGGAAGTGACACAGTCTACACTAATGGAGCTATGTAAGTTGCCAAATGATCAAAGTTGAATGTTTATGAAAATGTGAAGGTAAATGTGAATGATCAGTTATATTCTACCAACTCATGTGTTTTTAAGTTGGAAAGAAAAATCATTCAGTCAAAATTCTTATTGTCAGAACAGTTTTTTGGGTGAAAAGCTGAATTCACACTGCTTATTTTCATGAAGGCAGAATTTCTGTATGAGTAGATTTGTTGTGATTGGTTTTGTTTGACCTACATGAAGTTAATATACTGCATAGTGTTGTATGGAAAAGTACCTGTCAGTTTATCATTAAGTTCTGTCCATAGGATGTATGGTGTAATTTCTGTCCTCAGGACAGAATGCAGGACCTCCTGTCATTCTGGCTGTGATCCTAGTGGCAAATGTGTAGAAAGGTGCAGCAGCCATAGTTATTATTTAAAGAAATTGGTAATGTAATTTCATTCCTGTGTTTAATAAAATGAGATAAGTATTTTTTTCTAAAGGAATGAAGAGAGGCAGAAGAAGGAGAGTAAGTGTCTCCTTTTGCTGTTTCTTTAGCCTCTTTTCTGTACATTATTGTGCATTTCCTGCTTCCCTGAAATTGCTTTTCCGTTGCCAAGTTCCTTTCTCCAATACACAACCTTAGAAACATAGAAAGAATAATTTGCTTCTCACACCACCCCGCCAGGCTGGGGGCGCACAAGAAGTTGGGACATAACTGGGACAGCTGACCGAAACTCACCAAAGGGATATTCCAGGCCATGTGACGTCATGGTCAGCATATTAAGCTGAGGGAAGAAAAAGGAAGGGGGGGGGGACATTTGGAGACGTGACATTTGTCTTTCCAAGTAACCATTACACATGGTGAAGCCCTGCTTTCCTGGAGATGGCTGAGCACCTACCTGCTGATGAGAGGTAGTGAATGAAATCCTTTTTTTGCTTTGCTTGTGTGCACAGCTTTTGCTTTACTTACTGAAGTGTCTTTTTCTCAACACACAAGTTTTCTCACTTTTACTCTTCTGATACTTTTCCCTATACCACCAGGGAGGAAGTGAGCAAGCAGCTGTGAGAGGCTTAGTTGCTGACCGGGGATAAACCACAACAGTGCTTTTAGGCACCCAGGATAGGACTGTGGTCCCTGGCTGCAGTGTAAAGCGTATTTTTTCACATATTGTCCTCTTCAGACTGGCCCAAGTGGTATGGCACGAGCTATCTGCCGTGGGGCTGATGTGCCATGCCATTAGGCCCACACAGTCAGGTAAAGCTGGTTGTCCCTTTCCTCCACATGGCCAGAGGCAGGGCCCCTTTATTCCTGGTTAGAGTATTCGTTACTTTATTTTTGTAACTGTAAAAGCCAAAACCAGTCTTTAACATGTACAGCAAAAAAGGGAGAATGGCAAATATTAGGGCTGTGTTTCCGCCCCTGGGGCAGTCGATTCCAGGTGTACTGGATACCCCTCCAAGTGGAAGCAAACTGTGGCCTGCATTCTGCTACCAAAGAGAAAGAGAAGAATGCATTAGGCATTATCAGTTGTAGCATACCACTTGGCTCCAGTTCATACTGAGTTCTAGCACATCCTGTATACAGCAGCACTTAGCGGCCACATGACTTCATTGCAACCACGGTACTCCACTGTTAGCTCCAAGAGAAGTCATTATTAAATAGGCTATTATTCAAGTTTCTCTTTTCATTTATCGCTTGCAAGTTCTTATGTAACCTTTTAGGACATGCACTTTTGGCAGTGTATGAGATGTGTACTACATGACTGTTAACAGTCCTTGAAAGAAACAGAACCAGATGTTACTGACTGCTTATATGAACCTTCAGGTTTATATATCTTTTCTATATCTGAATCCCTTTGTTAGTTTCTGCAGAATCAGCCAATGGTATATGAGACTTCCTTAAGACAATATGAAGACTCTCCTTAGCAGGTTGTCTTTCTCTTCTATAGAAGAAGAATTTAGCCACGTTGTTGTGAACAACAACATTGTGAACAGCCATTAACCTTTCTAAATATTATGGTTTCATTCATGGAGAATGGGACCAATCTGTGTCTCTACTCAGACTGTATATTGTGAAACAAATTTTTCCATATGCTTTTATACTCCAGATTAAGAATAGAAAAATGTCATTTGTGTAAATTAAAGTTATTGAATATATGTGTTACATGTTAGAATGCCATTTATTTGACAGGTGAAGGAGAATGGGGCTCTGGGTTGCTGATGGCTAGCTTCCTTCAGAGATTAAAGAATTGTTTTTCTATTTGCTGTTTTAATAGTTTATTAAAAATGGTTTATTAAAAATGGTTTAATGGTTTATTAAAAAAAGACTTGTTTCTCTTCTTGTTTTGCCACTGCATTAGCTTGTTCAGAGCTATATCTGTGTGGGAGTGACACCTTAGAATTTTTGAAAGTGAACAAAAAGCTTACAGTATCCCGAAACAAAGCTGACATAGACTGTCTCAGGTTCTGCTGTGACAGAAAAAACAGAGGCCAGCCTCTCTTGTGCTAAAATATTTTGGCAAGTGTTCAGATTGCAGTTCATATTTTTTCTATTCTTTGTACTGAAGTCTGTGAAAGATGAGCCTTATGGATCCTGACAGATTCACAGAAGTGTGTTACAGCCAGTTTGTCCAGTTACTCCCACTCCAGAAATTTTCTGTTTCAATTTTAGGAAATAGGATTAGGTTTATAAATGATGCAATTGACTAGAGTAATCACTGGTTTGTCTTTGGGGTTGTCTTCCTAAGATTTTATGTTTGATTTGTTTTATGACCATGCTAAATCAAAGCCTTAATTCTAACTCAAAATCAGATATAGGATGCTTCCATAATTTATTGAGTGACAGTACTGCTCTAGCAATGGAATAATAAGTCTGCAACCCATAGTTAGGGTGAAGACATGAATTCAGTGTACAGGCATCTCTGGAATAAATGTTGCAGCATGTCTGATGAAAGAGTTATTTTTTATTTCAAAATAAAGCACTTGCAAACTAGCATTGATTTAAGTCCATTTATGATAGCAACAAAGGATGCAGATAGAATATATGTGAGGAAAGAATTACTTGGTTGTTTTGATTCTAAAGGTAAGAAGTTTGTCAGGTTTCACAGTCTTTGTGACACGTAACTGTTGTATTCTTATAACACAATTCTTCCCACATGTTTTACATCACGATTTGTCTACACTTAAAAGTTATTTGGTTTTATTATAATTGGAGGCATAATGATAATACAAGGGGTGTAACCTACAACTTGTTACCTACATTGTATAATATGAGAGTATTTGAATTATGTTATCTAGATTTGTGTCTAGTTAATAGCAAATTTGCTTGTCAAGCATGTCATTCAAACAAAAATGCATTGTTGTTGTGATGACATCTAAAGGCTTACCTGGCACTTCAGAATAGATAAAGAATATTATGGTTTCATCTGTATTAAGAAGCCAAGTGAGTCCCCTGCACTAGACATGAACTTTCTTCTTACTTGAATTGTAATGTATTAAGCAAATTTAGCCATTTACCTGATAATTCTGGTGTGGCAAAGAGGGTTTTAATTGCTGGGATTGTCCAAGAATTGCTATTGCTGTTGCATCCAAACCACATTCATCACCGATTTCTTGTACTACAATTCAGATGGTTTATGTGGGCAAAACACACTTTTTATGCAAACCCAAGAATTTACTATTACTCTAATTGAAATCTTAACTGTTAAGTCCAAGAACTATTATCAATACAGTTAAAGTTGGTATCTTCTTAGTACTTCCTAGTATCCATCCCTTTTTCTCTGGCACTATGTTTAGCCTTTTACTACTGCTCTGCATGCTAAGGTCAATGGCTTCTGTCTGAGAAAGAGTTACAGCAAGTTACAGCCATCACAGGTGTTACACCTGCAGAAGTATGATGGATGGTGGAGGGCTCTCTATTCACAATAGGTCCACTTGCAGCTATTTTTAATATGTTTTCTAGCATGGCCTACACCTTATTTTTTCTTCAGTTGTTTCTGTTTCTGTGTTACATCTATATATGGTGCTGCATTTTTAATCTAGGGTCGTGGATTGTTTACTCTACACAGAATAGCTATTTTATGTTACTACCAGCTAGTTAAAGCAATGAATCAGCCTTTTAACAATTGGCTTTGTACCACACAATCTTAGAAAGCTAGGCTGAAGTAGAAAGAGGTTAAGTAACATTTATCTGATTGTTTGACAATTAGTGTTACAGTTAAGCTTTAGGCTGGCACAGGCAAGTCTAGAAGAGGAAGCCTGACAAGCTCAAATCTTGAGGTCTTGCAGATTTAGTACAAACTCTGTGACATGTTCCTAACAGTGGCAATACCATATTTCTTGGGCAATAGGTCTGCAGTACTTCATCAGAACTTTTAGAGGTCTGTAACTAAGATTCCCTTAACTGTCTTTCTTACTAGTCCTGAGACTATAAGATTTCTTGTCTGTTTTCATTTACTTCATTCCCTGGTTTACAGGGTTTTCCTGCAGTTGAGCACTGTATGTACTTTTATTGTGTTATTTCCGTGTGATAAAAGGTCTTGGGCCAAGTGTTGGAGATCTCCCCCCTCACTAAACAAAACCAGAACAATAGTGAATACCTATTAGTAACATACTTGAATGTGACAAATAAGAAATTGTTTATATGGAACAATGCAACCTATTTTAGGTAAATTTTATAAAGCTTTTTCTGGCTGATAGATTTTAAGTTTTCTATACAGAGAAAATGTTTATATATACAACAGGTCAACTATTCAGTATTACAGAGGATGTTACTTACTTTGAATTTTTGTTCTCTGGTTATAGGTGCATTAATTGCCCTTTTATAGTGTAGGTTTTGATCTTTGGTTTTAGCAGTTTCATTTGATAAAGGGGTATTGATTAAAGGAAATGATGACTTACTGTCTTATCTGTTCTTCCATCTCTGTCTTTAGATCAATTGAGGAGGTTTTTGTGGAAGAACGTTATTGCTTCATTGGGACTTGATCTCTTATTAAAAAACCCTGAATCAATATTCTGGTTACAGGAGTAGATTTCTTTGTGGGGAAGCAGGAGGTTGTATGAAGCAGGGTGAGAGATATGATTTAGACCTCTCCATTATCACTCGACTGCTGTATCATATTCTGTTGTTTCAGTGTTAGGTTATATGGTACTTCCCCTTCTTCCCATTGCTTATGATACACCACCTCCAGAGACTGCAGCAGTGTGTGTAATAGGCTGGGATACGGCCTTCTCCGATGTTAGACAAAGGGTTCTGTTCTCTCTAGTTTCTATGAAGCTCACTATCAGCTTTAGGACCACAGGATTATACTAAAATCTTAAAGGAGTTTGAGTATATTGTTCCGGCATGAAGACTTTCTTGGCTTTTATATATGGATGTTTTCTAACATATTGCAATACCATAGCATTATCATGAGCATTAGCTACTCTGCATATAAATAATAGTTTATCTTGAAATATTTGTTTTCATCTAGTGTTTATCATACTTATATCCCAGGAAATAATACCGTGGTGAAATTAGTACCATAAAGGGTTAACTTTCTGACAGTAAAAAAATTACATGCCTTACATGCCTGCCTGCTAACCTATGTAGGTAATCCATACCAAAAGCTACAAGAGTAATTCTGAGGTTATTACTTGATGAGTACAATAATTATTATGTTACTTGTTTGTTTGAATTAGAATTACAGAAAAAAATTTAAAAATTATAATGAATGGTTTTCTTGTTTGAATTAAGATGCTATTCTTGCACAGCCACTGTGAACGGATGCTGCTATTTTAAGTTACAGTATGAAAGCTATACATCTTCAAGGAAAAAAAAAATAGATTTATGTGCATTTTACCCAAGACTTGAATTTTCCCAGTTGCTGACTACACCTAGTGATGAGAATTCTTATGCAAGACACGGAAGTTACTGGAATGTAATTTCAAGTTAAAACGTAATTTAAAGCAAACACAAACTGCACTTGAGTTAACTTGGCTGGACTTCTAACTTGATTTGAGATTTTTTTATTTAACAACACTCTGCATTTCTCAATTCCCCGAAAAGGAAATATGTTTGGGTTTTTTTTTACTAAAATATAGAGTGATTGAAAAATCTTTCGAATAGCAGACATTTCCAAGACTTGAATAAAACCAGCATAAGTCTATAGCTATGGGAAAGGTAAGTCTGTCCCATCAACTACTTGCTCAAGGAAAACTTGGAGCCGTGATCAGCCTATGTACACTGATATGATATGATGGCATGGCAGGAACACTGATTTATAGCAGGCAATAAATTGTATTCCTGACATTTAAGTAGAACCAAATCATAGGTGCAGCTGGGAATAAAGGATTTCCCGTGTGTGCATGTGCACACAGAAAACTAAGGGCGGGCACTAACACAGTTTACTCTTTCTTTGCCATTGTTTTTGTCTCCTTTCTTCAAAGTGTCAGTGTCTTTGAAGAGAAAAAAATGTCTGAAACTTAAGCTCAGTAACATTATGTTAGTGCCTGTAAAATAGCGCAAGATGTTGTGCTTAATTTGTGGTAGTGCTGCGGCTTACCTAACTTAGAAATTAGTTCTTTGCTGTTTTCGTTTGCCAAAAAATATAATTTTATTAATAACTTTATACCACAAGTCCATGTATTTTATTTCTAGCATTGTATTTTTCAAATCATTATAAAATGTGTGTAGGCAGTAAGGCATAATAGTTGATACCTTGAACTATTGTACCTTGCAATCGTAGTCCAACTCATGCTGGTCTCATTAATTTCCAGTATGGGATCTCAACATTGGACACATGTTCTGGGCTTAATCTAAATGGAGTTCCCACAGTGTCTGACTTTGTCTTACTTACTGTCAGGGTAAACATCATCTAGTTTGCGCAGTTTTCTGGAAACGAGAATTCTGCAGTCTAACTATCTAGTCTTGAAACTTATTAGTAACTCTGATGAACTTTCTAATGACACATTCTAGTAAACACTTGATTTCACAGTGTTTTGAAAGAAGGAACTCCTTTTGAAAAGAGTGCAGAATCTCCTTTTGAGACATTCTGTTGCCGACTTTGTATCAAGCCATAGTATGTCCCTGAAGTGTTCTCATAGTCACAAGACTTTACTTAGACTGAGATTAGTCCCTAGATGACCTTTATATGCAGCTGTTGAAGAAAAGAAGAGTTAGGAAGGCTTTTATAACATTTACAATGGGAAAGAATTGACTATATGATATAAGTCAGATTATTTGAGAAAGTATTGCATGTTTGTGCTACAAGTGCTATGGAGAAGCAGAAGATAATTTCCTTATTTCAAGATATCCCTTGTGTGAGTCTAAAGGATATAATATCATATTGTCCTCTGCTACAGTTTTATGTTGAGGGGTCATGTTCTCATATACAATGACCTTAAAACCTTTGAGCCACTGCTTTCCAAAACATCATCTCATCCAGCTGCATTTTTAATTTCCAGATGAATTAGTTTGTATTTTGCTTAAGGTAAAAGGTGCTTTGCTAAGTTGCAATTACTACTGCATGTAATAATAATGGTTTTATCTCAGCTTTACCATATCGATCTCTATTACAAAAGGTTTGCTTAATCATCTCCAATCATCAAGTGTTCTAGAAGAACCTGCTGGTTGTTGAAGCAAAGGGAATGTTACGTTTATCTTGAAGTGTGACCCATTGTTGTACCCCAATGATTGTTTGTGATCCATTGATACAGAGTACTGTTATAAGCAGATGTAGGTGTTCTGATACAATCAGTCTGTTTTTAAAGGTTATACAAAATGTGCAGATCTAAACAAGGTAAAAGCAAATAAACATTTCTTTTTCTCTTCCTCTTCCACATATCAAGTCTGTGACTTAATTTTCATATGAAATCTTGAGCATTCTTTAGGGTTTGCATTACTTTAAAGAACTGCCTCTTCAATTCCAATTCAGCAAGTGAGATTTGTTCTCCTTGCATGTTTTGGACAGTCTTTTTCCTCTAGCTGTGTCTATTTTTACTGTCAGCAATGGCCTTGTCCTTTCATTCCTTTCCTTACCGATATCTGACACTGATACCAAATTTTATTTTTTCTTTTGGGAGAAATTACAGTGGTCAGTCCCTTGATTTGCATGAGCTGTTTCCCCTGAGCATCCATCACTACGTTTTCTTAAATTATCCTCTGCCGCATAGCACTGTTCACATTATTTAAGTTGTGGGATTCTAAGACAGATGCAACACCAGCTCTGCTAGCAGTTGTCTTGCTTATAAGAAGATAAACTATCACAATGGTATTACAAGGTTTCACAATGATAACTTAGCTTGATAAAACAGATTAATCACGACCTGCATGGTACCTAAATACATACATAGGTTGTTACAATGCAAAGATCAACTGATGTTAACTTTCCAAAAGAAATGTTAATATATTAACTGTCTGCTTGAGCATTAGTCCCTGAAAGAACTATTCTGCTTTGTTTTCAGTAGATTGCAAGGCAGTTCTTTTATATTAACTTCAAGTTTCTTGCAGGCTGATCTTGAGGCTTTTGAAGTACTCACAATAAAAAGGAAAATGTTTAAGTAGCTCAAGAAGGGATGAGAGCAAAGAAGTAGTATGAGCCTTATGAAACAGTTAGGATTTTCATGAAAAAGTTTTGGAGTTTCTGAAAGTCTCTGAAAAGGAGGGGAGAAACTATTGTGGCCATAGTTAACACAATGAAAGTTCTGACTTTGGTTGTTCATAAGGTGCCATATGTTCTTCAGTTATTTAAAAGTAATGATTTTCTGAAGCAAAAGAAGGAATAATTATGTCCAAGTCTATTGTTTACTAATTAACTAATCTTGTGTAAGTCTTTAGAATTAGAATAATAGAATTGTTAGGATTGGAAGTGACCTTTAAAGGTCATCTAGTCCAACCCCGCTGCAAGGAGCAGGGACATCTTCCACCAGATCAGGTTGCTCAGAGCCCTGTCCAACCTGGCCTTGAAAGTTTCTAGGGATGGGGCATCCGCCACCTCCCTGGGCAACCTGTTCCAGTGGCAAAAAAATTTTCCACTCATTGGAAAAAAATTTTTCCTAATATCTAATCTGAATCTACCTCCCTCCGTTTTGAAACCATTACCCCTAGTCCTCTCACAACAGGCCCTACTGAACAGCCTTTCCCCATCTTTCTTGTAGGCCCCCTTGAGGTACTAGAAGACCGCTATGAGGTCTCCCTGGAGCCTCCTCTTTTCCAGGCTGAACAGCCCCAACTCTCTCAGCCTGTCCTCATAGGAGAGGTGCTCCAGCCCTCTGATCATCTTCGTGGCTCTCCTCTGGACCCTCTCCAACTGGTCCATGTCCTTCTTATGTTGGGGGCTCCAGAACTGGACACAGTACTCCAGGTGGGGTCTCACCAGGGCAGAGTAGAGGGGGAGAATC
>WHYT01014018.1:48203-60361 GCA_009806455.1 Tetrax tetrax
GTGGGGGTGGGCACGAGGGCACGAGGGGGGGACACCCGCTGCCCCAGCCCCCCAAGCTCTCCACCTTTGTCCCCAGAGGTGCCCACGGCCCCGGTGTGGGCTCTGGGATGGGAGCTGAGGGGAGAAAGGGGGGCTTGTCTGGCTTGGTGGGGGGCTCGAAGGGGTTGTGGGCACCAGTCTGGTGGCTGTGGCCAAACCGCAGGCGAATGGTTGCCCTTGGCTTCGAGTGGTTGCCCACCTCGCCGCAGCAGCCAGGGCCCGCAGAACCCGCTGCAGGGCAGGGGCAGCCGGTACCTTGCCCCGGTCAGTGGGGAAGGGGCTGCCCCTTGGAGCCTGGAGGGGTTTTGGTGAGGGTCGGACCCTTCCCCAGAACCGCAGAGGCATCCCCGGTTCGGGGCGGGGAGCCCCGCTCTCCGTGCAGACCCGTGCTCCCGGGTTTGTTTTCCTCTCTGAAGCGTTCTCCCGCTCCTCGGCGCTTTTTGGGAGAGCGGATCTGCGTGGCTTCGGGAGCTGCTGGGGAAGTTGGCAGCCGTGGGAAAAAAACAGAGAACTCTCCCACCACCTGCCTGGGTGCAGCCCCGCCACCCTCCTCCTCTCGGTGTGATGAGTTTGCCGTGCTCAGCCAGCCGGGTTATTTTTCTGCTTTGGCTTTGGAGGGGATGCCCGCTGCCTTCAGCGGCGGCTGCGACGGAGAGGCTGCGGAGTGAGTCACTGCCATCGCTGCCGCCGGGTGACCTGTGGCTCGGGGCTTGACGGGAGGGATGGCGCGAAGCGGGGCTGGGGTGACCGGAGGAGCTCGGTGATGTTGGCCGCTGGCCCAAGGCAGGGCCTGGGGAGGGAGGGAACGGAGCCGATCTGTTGAATGCAGTGAGGAGCTCGGGAAAATGCCAAGAGAAGTGTCAAAAGGAAAAGGAAAAAAAAAATAAATCTCATTTCCTTGGCTCCCTGTAAGCAGGGATTTATCTGCACCAGGGCAGTGGGTGGGGGTGCGGGGGGCTTGTGCTGGGCAAGGCTCTGGCTGGGGGGGAGACCCTCCTCCCTGTGACCTGCCACCTCTCTGCCAAGAGCCACGGTCCGGTGGGATGCACAGAGACCCTGGCCGCTTTTGCCAGGGTGGGTGGTCCGTCTTTGCGAGGGCGGCGGGTCCCTGTGGGCAGCAGCGGGCTCCAGCAGCCCCAGGATGATGGGGGGGACACAGGCAAGCTGGTTTTGGGGAGGGCAGCAGGTGCTGGTGGTGCCGAGCCACACCCCAGGGTGTCGGGGGGCTTCAAGGGGATTTTTTTTAACAGTGGGTGCCACGGTGGTCTGGCCCCGCATCCTCGGGGCCAGCATCGCCCTGCAGAGGAGCCTGCCAGCTCCCCAAAAAAGGCTGTCACGTGCCTCAACTTTGGCATCAGGCAGGAGGAGGATGGATTTGTCAGCTCAGCCACCCCCTTCCAGCTCTTCCCAGCAAGGCGACGGCTTGGAGATGTGGCAGGTCCTAATTATACCGCTGGCGAACCTGCTCCCGCCGCCCTCCCCGGCTTCGCGCGCGCTGCGGGCGCCGTCTCTTCCTCTCGGACTTGGCGTCTGACGGAGAGATTTCCTCTGCGGAGCGGTCCGGTTCCTCCTGCCCCTGTGCTGTGGATGGCCCCTCACAAAGCCTGGCTCGGGGAGGGGGGTCTCTGCCCCCACTGGAGTTTTTCCAGGCAGGGTAGGGGCAGGGGATGGTGCTGCCAGAGCGGGGTCTTGGGGCATAGGCGTGATGGGGAGCAGAAACGCCGGGCAGTGCCGCAGGCACCGCTGGGAACCAGCAGTCAGGCCCTGCTCTTGCTCCGAGCCAGCGCCGTCCCAGTTTATGGAAGGCGATCAAAAATTAATTGCGGGATTTTGCCGCACGTGGCGGGAGCGGGGATGAGCCGCTGGCTCCTTCCCTCCCTCCGGCCTCTCCCGGCTGGAGCTCTGCTCATCGGCTGCTGGCAGAGACCCCGCACCGCCTCCCGCAAGGTGAGCCCCTGCCATCTCCGCTTGCTCCGCGGCCGGATCCTGCTTGCCAGCGCCATCCCATCCTTCAAAGCGAGGGATTAGCCCTGGCCTGCTGGGCGGCAGGGAGGGAGGGGGAAGGAGAGAGCTTGCCTGCAGTTAAGGAGATATAGATATATAAAAATATATTAAAAATATTCCCTGGGTCTGATCCGCACCCAAGCGAATCTGCGGCTTTTTCTTCAGACTTCAGCATCCTTTGGGGATGTTCTGGGGCAGGAGGAGGGCGGTGGTACCCGGTTCTTCCCCCCACGGGGCTCTGAGCCAGGCACTGGCTTGGTCGCAGAGGGGTTGGGTGGGCACCCCTGGTGATGGGCTTGGCGTCACGCAAGCGTTGCGGGATCGGTTCGCGCGTCCATCGAGGGATTGCCAGGGGCAAGCTGCGTCGGGTGGGTTTCGATGGGAGAATCTGGGGTCTCCGCCCGCTGCTGCCTGCTGAGCCGTGGCCTCGCTCTTCCTCTGAGCGAGCACTGGGGTACTCGACCTGAATACTTAAGGTTTTGCCTGTCGAGAGAGAACTTAACCTGGCATCCGTGTCTAAATTCTGCTGGACTTGATGGAGCTTTTGCAATTGAAAAAAAAAAAAAAAAACCCAGGAGCCAAAGCGAAGTTCCCTGTAATCGCTCGCGAGCCGGGAAGAGCGGGTGTACGTCAATTGGAGTAATGCGCTGCGTACCGAAGGAATAGCAGGTGGGGAAGGAATCAGCCTTGGTTTTCAAAAAGATGCCAGTGAGCTTGCGACAGCCAGCATGGCAGAAACCAGCACAGCCCTCCCAGTGCCAGGGCTGGGCTGGGAAGGGCTCCGCAGTGGTGGGTGGTGGGCAAACTGGCAGCCAGGGACGGGGTTGCGCAGGTGAGCGCTGGGTGCAGCCTCTTGGATGCCGATTCCTGCATCTCCTGGAGTGCGTCCCCGGCTCAGCCTGCTTTAACAAGCCCCGATGCAATGGGAGGGCTCAGCATGAAACTGGTGAGTGCCTTGGTTCTGAACTGGGAGCCGCCAGGTCCTGCCCAGCCGAAGGACCCAGGTCCTCTGCAGTGCGTGGGAGCGGGGTCTGCTCGGAGCGGGGCAGGATGCTCCGGCCGCCCTGCCATGAGCTCTGGCTGGGATGCGGATAACTCGCCTCTCGGCCGGCAGCGATAAAGCCGCGGTGGTTAGTGCTTAACCGGCGCTGGGGTTGATGGCACACCAGACCTGAGCTCGCCTGCCTGCAGCGGCATGGCCTCCACCGAGCTAATGGCAGGAAAATGACTTGGTTTTGACTGGGAGTCCTGCAGGGAGCGGAGCGAGGGAGAGAAATGGGCCGTTGCCTTCCTTATTTATTTATTTCCCATCCTGAAGGAGCTTTTTCCTTGCAAAATCCCTGTGTTGAGGGGCAGGTCTGCAGGGCTCCGGCAAAGAGCCCCCCTGTGCCGAGCAGTTGTGATGGGCTAGGTCCCCTCTGGCCCCGGGGCCAGGGCTGTGGGGGTCCGTCCTTTGGCTTGGGGGTTCCTCTGGGCTCTTTGTGCCTGGGGCTGCGGCAGGAAGAGAAATTTTGCGAACAAAACACAGGCAATGTGTGAGGGGGGTGCTCCAGCTGCCTCTCCTGGAGATGCACCAGCCCCGGGAAGCGACGGCGAGTGCTTGCCTTGGCTCCGAAGCCCTGTGGTGTGGAACCCCACCGTGGGACGGGCTGCTTGACTCCGGGGCCGCGTGTCTGGTGGTGATGCAGCCGGGGGATGCATCCCGGCACCTGTGAGCATCTCTGGGCTCCACGGAATGCGGCAAGTCTGGATTGTATCTCTCTGGTGTGGCTGCAGCCGGCACGATGCTCGCAGGGATGCATGGAAGGAGCTGCAGAGGGGAAGCCCAGGCTGGTGGGTCCCTGTCTCCAGGACACGGTCCCTCTCCGGGTGCTGGAGGTGGGTTTGCAGCAGGAGCTCTGCACAGCGTGGGAGGATTTTTTAATCAGTGTTTGATTTCTCCTGCTCAGCTGAGCCCTTGCCCTGTCCCGTCCAGGGGCCTTTGGGAATGGTGAGGATGGTGCTGGCCGCTGGCTCGGTGGCACGGCCACCACTAGATGGGAGCAGGATGCCACCGTGCAGGACTGGCTCCATGTCCTGGGGAGCTGGGGACGCACAGGGCAGGGGCACAGCAGGAGCTGAACGTTGCCCATGGCTCTCCCAGGTGTGAGGCGGCGGCAGCCCCAGCACCCGCAGCTCCTGGCCCTCATGAGATCAGCCTGGCTCAGGCCGGGCAGCAACTCGTGCCCAGAATTTGGAGATCCTTTTGGTTTGACTCGTCCTGGCACCACTTTCCCGATGGCGGAGCCAGCTGTGGCATGGCTGGGATGAGGGTGATGGGAAGGCTCCTTCCTCACCGGCGATGCGCTTGTGGGAAGTGGGAGGAAGCAGTGTTGCTCCTTCCCTTGCCGCTGTCACAAATGCCACACCGGGCATTTATCCCACTCCGTTTATTACCACCCTTGGGTGTGCGTAACCTACACCTGACTTCTTCCAAATCTGCAAATATTTCTTCCCCCGGGGCAATGCTGGAGCACAGAGCTGTGCAGATGGGGCAGGAGGGTGGCTCCATCCCCTCGCTGCCCCACAGCGTGTGGGTAAGGCTGTTCCCCGCTCCACGAGCACCTGCCGTAGGCAGACATCCCCCTCCAGATGTGCATCCCTTTCCAGATGTGCAGGACCACATTAGAGGAGAAGGGCTGCTTCGGGGAGGTGCAGGAGCTGGGCTGCCTGGGGATGCAGAGGCTGGCCCCACGCCTGGGAGGAAGGCTGGGTTTTCCTCCTTCTTACCCCTGAGCTTTGCAGCCCGGGCTCCTGCCCACCCTTGCTGGGCACATCCCCGGCGCGGGTGGGACTGGGATTTGGGCTGGGTGGGGAGCAGCAGCCATGGGGATGCTGGAGGCAGGTGGAGGGTGATGGGGGGAAGGGGATGCTCGTCTCCTGCCCCTTCCTGACCAGCGCTCGGGCCGTTTTGCAGCACAGGCTCATTGGGTAATTCGGGCTGCATGTCCCCTAATGAGTCAGCGAGGGATTCAAACCAGCTCCCCACCCCCCTCCCCACTATTTCTGCTTTCTTCTTGCTGCCGTGATATTTTTACCTTCCGTTCGTTCAGATTATATGATCAAAGGAGGCACAAAGGGGAGAGAACAGAGAGGAAAAAGCTTAAAAGAAGAAAGGGAGAGGCTGTGGGCTCTGGGAGCACTGCCGGCGCAGCGGGAGCTGCCGTGGGCTCGGAGGGTTTTCCTGGGAGCGGTCCACGTGGTGACCCATCGCACCTTCTCCAACCGAAATGTCACGGCTCGTGGAGTAGGATGCAAGGAATGACCCAATTTCTGCTGGCGTGGGGCTGTGGTGTTGGAGCATCTCTGGGGCTCCCCATCATCCTCCTCCTCGCCACGGGCAGAGCCTGACCCGCTTCCCTTTGCTCCGCTCCCAACGCAGGCGATGGTTCATGGAAAGGAGCTGGGACCACGCGGAGGGTTGATCCCTGTCCTCCCTCCCCATCCGAGCGGGACCGCGCTGGCAGGGGCTCTGCAGTGGTGGGGCAGGCTGGTGTCGCACCGCAGTGCTCCCAGGCTCCTGCTTTTTGAAGGAAAGAGCTCGGCGCTGGGTAATTTTGGTTGCTTAAAAGCCCCGGCTGTCAGAAATGCTTTGGAGACGGGGCCTTCAAGCGGCTCCGAGGAGCAGGGATGTGCATAATTCATGGAGGTGAGTTGAGGCAAGGGCTCTCCTGGCTGGGGCTGCTGCGGAGTTGGGAACCTCCTCTGTGGTGTAAAGGGGCTCGGTGCAGCCTGATCCAGCGGGCAGCACCCCTCGGGGCCGGCTGAGGATCCGGCCCGGCCGGTGCAGGCTCAGATAGCAGGCTCTATGCTTGAGCTGGAATTAATTTAAGCTGTTTTTTCGGTCTCACTCTTGCAGCCTGTCCTGCTTGGGGAATGCATTTGCCTGCTCGGGTCTGCTCTGCTTTTCGGTGCCTTGAATTAATCATGCGCTACTCTTGTGGCATCCATCAGCGGCTGCTTGGAGACAGGGATGGGCTGCGGGGGAGAACCTTCCCCCAGAGGGGAAACTGAGGCAGGGAGCCGTGCTGCTTGGGGCACGGAGAGGGGGATGAAAGGCTGTGGCAGCACCCTGTGCCCACTCGAGGGGCTCTGTGGTGAAGGCAAAAGAGGAAAAGTGAGGGCACGGGGGGTTGCAGGAGGATGGTGAGAGCTGGGACTCGCCCCAAACTGTGAACAGGAGGCTCCTGTGAGGGTGTGGGGCTGGGACAGAGGGGCTGCGACGGGCTGAGCCCTCTCTGCCAGCCCCAGCGCTGTTCCATGGTTAACTGGAACCCAAGGTTGCCTTCCCCGCCGCGCCACAGGGCAGGGCTGCTCTTGGATTGCTGCTTCTCCGTGATGCCCAAACGTTCCCCATGGCCCAACGTTGGTGCCAGGGCCGCCGATGCCCTGGGGCCCTCAGGGAGATGCTGGGATGCGGGTCGGGATGCAGCACGTGTGCTTGGTGCAGCCCGTGGGCATCGCTGGAGCACACAGCTGACCGTCCGTCCTCGCTGCTTTTAATTTGAGCAGCCCCTCAGGTTGCTTGCCTGGGGCAACCAGAAAGCCAAACTCCCCCCCTGCGGCACGGGCGAGCCCTCGGTGCTGTCGATATTTGCTGCTGGAAGCTGTCGATAATGGATGCTTGCAAGGAAGCAGCTGCCTGTTCAGAAACCAGTGGCTCGGAGGAAGAGCGGCGGGGGCAGCGATGCTCAGGGTAGCGACTCAGATCCATAATGCCGGGTTTCGGCTCTCGCTCGGGATGTGGATCAGCTCCCAGCCGGCCCTGGGGCTGGAGGGATGCTTGAGGGCAGATGGGAGCCAGCGCTGTGGGTGGACATGGGGTTTGCCCTCTCTGAGCACTGACTTGGGGTCTGTCCTTCCCCAGAAGGTCCCCAAAGAGGGGACAGGATGGGAAGGGTCCCGGGCCCCCCCTCCAGCTGCCAAACTAGTCCCGCTCCTCAGGGCAGAGCAGGATGGGGCCCTGGCCCCGGCCCCTCCGCTCGGATGCAGTTTGGGCTGAGCCAAGCTGCTGGTGTGAGTGAAAGATCAAATGAATCCCAAATTTTTTTTTTTTTTTTTTTTTTTTTTTTTTTTTTTTTTTTTTTTTTTTTTAAATGTGTTAATGTTCCAGGCGGTGAGCGAGAGGACTATTCAATAATTAAAATAATATAAATTAGAGGGAGCGGGAGGATCTCAAAAGCTATTTGCCGAGACAAAAAAGATTGAATGCTTGTTTTGGAGAGGAGGAGGAGGCAGGCAGGAGAGTGACAGCCAGAGATGTGGGGGTACCTACATCCTTTCTAGGTTCTTGGTTTTTTTTTTTTTTTTTCTCCCTCTTCTCATCCAATTTTGATCCTTGGGCAAAGCACCCGTGACCCATGCAGGATGGATGCCACGGAGCCCAGATGGACCCATGCCCCAGCCTTGCAGCCAGGCACTGGTGCTGCTGGTGGCCCAGTGAGGGCACGTCCAGAGCCCTGGGTGTCCCCAGCAGCTTTAAAACCCAGAGCTGATCTCAGCCCAACGCGGCCTTGAGGAGGTGGGTAGGGGATGGAGACCTTGAAAACCCCAGGAGGGGAGGATGCAGTATGAGCTCAACCCTTCCTAGACAGCAGAGAATCCCTGCGCGTGGGTGCCGAGGTGTGCGTGCGGGCAGGTGCAGAGTGGGTGCACATCCCCGGCACAGGGACATCATTCCCGTGGGACTTTGGGTCTCACGTTCCTGCAGCCATGACCTGAGAGCTGCTGCCGCTCTTTGTTATTCCAGTAGCGGGTTTACGGGAGGGACATGCTTAAAATGAAAATCAGGCAACTTCCATTTCGCGCCGCCGCTGACCTTTAAGCGCGGGTGACTCCGCTCCGAGGTTCAGCAAAGCGTTTGCCTTCCCGGGGGCCGCCGCGCCAGCGCTTGCCTTTGCCCATTCCTGAGGGAACGACGCTTGCCGGAGCTCCGGCTCCTGCCACAGCATCACGGCACCAGTACCGCTCGTGTCCTAATTGGGGCCGGGAGCCCTCGGCGTTCCCCCGGCAAGGGGGGTTCCTGCCCCGGGACAACTCTGTCCCCCTCCGCGGTCCCTCACCCCATCCCACTCTCCCTTCCCATCCATCCCACTCCTGCACAGCCCACCAGCCCTCCCCCACCGGCGGCGAAGCCTTGCCCACCCTGCCAAGGGTTTTGTCGCTCCCGCGCCACATCAATAAATAACGTGTCCTTCGTTAGCTGCCGCTGCCTAATTAAAGCCGTACATCAGTGGAACAACTTGCAGATGTGGCATCCTCTGTCCAAGCTGGTTTCGACGTCACTCCTCCTAACTCCTGCCTGCGGAAAAATCCTTCCCCCAAACCCCCCCGGTGTCGGCTCCCTGCGATCGAATCTCTCTGGCGTCACGGCGAGCGCTTGCTGGGACACTCCAGCTCCTTCCCACCCCTTCCCGCTGCCTTTCCAGCCCAGCTCTACCCGGTTTCTCCTCATCCACCACAGCAACGATGGTGTCAACGGAATCGGGTCAGTCCCCTGCAAATGTGATCCCCAAAAAGCTGCTTCAGGGTCTGGGGTGCATTTTTTAACCCCGTCCAGAAAGAGCTGGGACGCGACGAAGTTTGGGTGCTCAGCTGGGGCGAGGAGCATCCCCGGTGAGAGGATGGACTGGACACGTGCTGGGCACTTTGAGGCGCTTGTTTTCTTCGCGGCAGCCAGCGCAGCAGCTCTTTTCAGCACAGGGGGGTTGTACAGCATGAATAATTCACCTAACGGAGGCCGACGCCGGCCGGCGTGCGCGGCAGGAGCTGTTGGGTGTCACCCCAGAGCGGCTGCCTGGGTGGCACTGGCACTGGGAAATGGAGGAATTTGTTATCGGCTCCACATCGTGCTGGTGCGTCGCGATGCCCGAGCGATTTGTCTGCCCTGTGCAGTGGGCACCCCCCATCTTCATCTGGGGAAACTGAGGCACGGAGACCTGGTAGGCAGCCCAGGGCGTGGGGTCTTTATCGCTATCTGAGGAGACGCTGAGGGCTGGATCCTGTCTTGGTGCTGGGCTGGATCCCGTGGTCCCGGGGAAGGGGCGGTGGGACGGGGGCTGCAGCTCGCTCTGCTCCGATGCCGAGGTCTGACCGTCCCCGCTCAGCCCCTGCAGCACTTTACACTCTCCCTAATTAAAAGCTGCCGTCCAAACGGCTCGATGATGGAAATTCTAATTAAATCAATTCCATCTTGTCGGTGAACCAGAGGTTTGCATAAGATATGCATGAAATTAATAATTATGGTTGGAGGATTAGCTGCCTCTGACCCTGTTTCTGGCGTGGGGGGGGACCTTGCTGCAGGTGGGGGCTGGTTCTGGGTGATGCTGACTCTGTTTTTTCCATTCAAAATAAGGGAGGAAGGCAGTTTTACCCCCTGCCCTGGGGTTATTCCCCACTTTTGGTGGGATGAGGGAGCCTTGGGGTGCAGGAGAGCTGCTCCTGCTGACTTCCCCCTGCTATTTACCCCAGGCTGGAGATGAGCCAGGCGAGGTACCACCCGTGCCCAAATGTGCAGCTGGGACAGGTTTCCAGCTTCCCCTCCCCACCACATCCCTCTTCTTTCTAAGAACCTTGAATTCCCTGCCTGCATTTTGCTTTCATGGACCTGAAAGGACTTTTGTCTTTTATCTGAGAAAATAGCTGGCGCCGGGAGCTGGGCTATTGTAGACCAGGAGATCAAAAAGGCAGACAGAGAAAGGCAGAAGTCTTCTACGAAACGGTCATTTGGGAACTGGTATTTTATTTTCACTTCCATCCGAGGCAGAGGAGCGAAAGACAAAAGCTCCTTCCATTTGTTTATTAAAACACAGCTCCCAGTTTGCAGCCTGCAGATCAACAGGTATTTCCTAGGCTTTGTTTTCCAGCTTCGAGCAGGATGGGCAGCCTGGGGGTTAAACCCAGATGTGTCCTGCCCATCTGGGCTTGGATGGGCTGCAGGGAATAGCTGGGAAGTCTCCATCACTGGTGCCCCACTGGGAAGGCAGGGGTGTATTTAAACTAAACCGCTTTGCAGAGAAAAAAGAAAAGTCATTGGGAAGGGATGCTTGGGAAAGGCAGGGTTGCGTTCCTGCCCCCAGATCTCCTTTTCCGTGGGCATGGCTGCTTCCCAAGCCCACTTGCCCTCCGTGCCCCCCTATCCACTCTTCAGCCAGCGGCGCTGCAGGGAGGGGGTAAGAAGAGCCGGCGTGGAGTGGCCCCCCCATTCCATTCCTGGGATGAATGATTGCTAGGCGAGCGCCTCGCCCGCCGAGCAGAATTTTAATCGAGTCTC
The DNA here is from genome assembly GCA_009806455.1 of Tetrax tetrax. NCBI lineage: Eukaryota > Metazoa > Chordata > Aves > Otidiformes > Otididae > Tetrax > Tetrax tetrax. Next base: position 58,558 of record WHYT01014018.1, read on the forward strand.
ACGCGCCCGGTCACAGATACCCGACGAGCAGATCGCAGCCCCTCGGAACAGACCACAAAGCAGATTGTCACCGCGAGTAATCCTGTTTGTGCCTTGGTAAAGATTCCTTCCTTTCCCTCTCCCACTCTTTTTCCATCTCTCAATTTTTTTTTTTTTTTCATCTTCTATTTTGCAGGTAGGTGGAAGGGTGGCTGCTCCTTTCCAGGGGCCTTTTAGCATTCAGGTGGAGTCGTGGGTTTATAACACTGGTATCGCGTTTAATAGAGAGAGAAAGAGGGGAAAAGAAGGGAGAAACAAAGGAGAAACCGTGAGGTGCAGCCTGGGAGCAAAAGTGGAGGAGGATGGGGTGGGTTGTGGGGGCCGGGGCAGCTGGTGGACCCGGGATGCTCCAGTGTGAGTCCCCCCACCCTTGGACTTCTGCTACCCATGGGAGCTTCTTCCAGCCTTGGGGTTTGGATAATGGGATGGGATGGGATGGGATGGGACGGGACGGGATGGGATGGGATGGCACAGCACCAATATTTAACCACAGAGCTGCAGGGGTGAAGCACTGCTGTTGACAAGCAGGTACCCAAATTTCAGGCTTGGTCTTATCACACAAACCAGGATCTCTTCAGAGCCCAACTATCTCCTCCATCCCCTCCAACCCCACCCAGGTGTCTCAGCTGCTAATTGCTTAATGGGGAGAGGTGATGGGTGAAGCCGAAGCTGATTTAGGCACCCAGCATCACCCAGGTGCCTGCCGGGCCCGGAGGATTACTGGGATCCATGGCAGTGCCCTGTGGCTCCCGCAGCGTTTGTGCTCCCGCAAGCGGTGATTATTGAATTATTCCTGGATTAGAGGGGAGCAGGGGAGGGGGAAAGTCCTCTCAGGGCTGGGGGTCGCTGCTCTGCTCCCGCTTGCCCCCAGGGCACAGGTTGGTGTGGAATGGTGATGCTGGTGGGGAGAATCTGGGCTTGATAATTTAATAAGCCTTTAACATCTTTAAGATAAATTAACACCTGCGGTGTGTTTTGGAGGTGTGAGGTGCTGTGTAAGTGTTGAGCACCGCGTGATCCTGCAGTGCTAAATCATTGTAACATGCTGGGCAAGGTGTGGTGGCTCCAGTTAATTTAAATGGTTTAGTTATGGCTTGTGTGGACAGGACCTGGCGTGGTGAGGTCGGATCTGTCCTTCCTGGGGCAGGAAGTCAAAGGGAGAGAGCAAGGTTTTCTCTTTGGTCTCTCCCATTCCGATGCTCAGGAAACCCTTTTGGGGTCCTGCTGGGTGTCCCTGAGCTTCAGGTGGTCTCCGAGCCCCGACATCTCCCGGGGCTGGGCCAGCCTTGGCTGGTACCTGCTCTCCCCGGGTGGTGCTGGTCCCCTTCACCCGGGCAGCACCCGCAGCTGTGGGTGCTTCTGAGGGCAGAAACGTAAAGCAGCAGCTCTGCCCTTCCTGGTGGTTTTGTCTTCCTGTGCTCAGACACTGGTGTGTGTGGGTTTAGCCTGGTCTGGAGGGCACAGAGATGTGTGTCTTGGCGTGGGTTAGGGGGTTTTGTGTCCCCCATATGCAGTTATGGATGGAAATCACCAGATCCAAGCCTTTGCGTTGCTACCGAGACCAGCAGAGCTGATCACCATCCCCTTTGTGGTCTCCCCTCCGTGAGTTACTGGTCCCGGGTGCTATGGAGCATCCCACATCTGTCCAGTGGCATCTGCACCCATCCGACGCATAGTTTTCCTTGGTTTCCACCTCTATTTCCTCCAGAGCAGGGCTTTTGGGAGCATGGGCAAAGCAGTGGGGCTGCGATTGCCTCTTTCTCTG
>WHYT01014019.1:0-10182 GCA_009806455.1 Tetrax tetrax
CCTTTCCTTTCCTTTCCTTTCCGCACCTTTCCTTTCCGCACCTTTCCTTTCTGCACCTTTCCTTTCTGCACCTTTCCTTTCCACACCTTTCCACACCTTTCTTTTCCTCTCCAAACCTGTCCCCTCCCCTCCCCTCCCCTGCCTTACTCTCCCCTCCAATCCTCTCCGAACCTCTCAGAACCTCTCCGAACTTCTCCTCTCTGAACCTCTCTGAACCTCTCCTCTCTGAACCTCTCCAAACCTCTTGGAACCTCTCCTCTTTGAACCTCTCCTCTCCAAACTTCTCTGAACCTCTCCTCTCCTGTTTTCTCTACTTGTCCTTTCTTCAGGGGAAGGTAGCTGACGAACAGCGCTAAGGAGTGAAATCCCTCCTGTCACGTAAAGCAGCAGCTTAATTTTAGGCAGTAGAAGCCCAGGCTTTTCCCTCGCTACCGTAATGTAAATCTTGCACTGAGATCTGGCAGATGTCATCTTGGCACTGAGAAATATCACACAGGTAGAGTAGGGAATCAAACAGGAGATGCTGCTAAATGAGTAAACATGAAAGACAATAAGTAGAGACCACCTCTGTGAACCGTACAACACTCTTAATTATGAGATAATAATGACTAAATAGGCCATGTTATGGTCAGATCCCTGCTTGTTAATTTTTAGTTATGTATTTTTGTAAACAGAAATAGAGTCATAGAATCATAGTTGGGTTGGAAGGGATTTTTAAAAGTCATCTCGTCCATTAGCTCTTGTCCTGTCAGAACTCCTTATTACTAAGGAGTTTCTCCCCATTGTTCTTATAAGCCCCCTCTAGGTACTGGATGGCCACTATAAGGTCTTTCTGGAGCCTTCCCTTCTCCAGACTGAACAGCCCCAACTCTCTCAACTCTCTCAGAAATGTTCCAGTCCTCTTATCAGCTTCATGGCCTCCTCTGGACCCTCTCCAACTGGTCCATGTCCTTCTTATGTTGAGGGCTCCAGAACTGGACACAGTACTCCAGGTGGGGTCTCACCAGGGCAGAGTAGAGGGGCAGAATCCCCTCCCTTGACCTGCTGGCCATGCTTCTTTTGATGCGGTTGGCCTTCTGGGCTGCAAGCACACATTGTCAGCTCATGTTGAGCTTCTTGTCCACCATCACTCCCAAGTCCTTCTCCTCAGGGCTGCTCTCGATCCATTCTCCATGTCCAGCTTCCTGGAACCCTTTGCCTTTCAGGAGTGTCTCCCAAGTTTGACTCTGTCAACCAGTGTCCTGAAGAAGTCAAAGTCTGCCTTCTGGAAGTCCATGGTAGTGATTTTGCTGGCTGCCCTCCTTACTTCACCAAAAATTGAGAACTCTAATATTTCATGGTCTCTAAGCCAATGATGGCCTCTGACCACCACATCTACCACCAACTTTTCTTTGTTTGTAAACAGCGGGTCTAGCGAGGCACCTTCTCTGCTAGGCTTATTTACCAGCTATGTCAGGAAGTTATCTTCCACACACTCCAGGAGCCTCCTAGACTGTTTCCTCTCTGCTGTGCTGTATTTCCAGCATCCAGTAAGTTGAAGTCCCCTACAAGAGCAAGGACTAGTGACTGTGAGACTTCTGCCAGTTGCTTGTAGAATGCTTTATCTACCTTCATCCTGGTTGAGCAGTCTGTAAAAACTCCTAGCAGGATATCTGCCTTGATGATCTTCCCCCTCATCCTTACACTTAAGCACACAACCTTATAATCATAATTGTTGAGCTCTATACAATCAAAGCACTCCTAACATAGAAAGACACCTCACTGCCTGTCCTTCCTTGACTACCCCTTCTGTAGCCATCCACTGGAGCACTCCAGTCATGAGAGTCATCCCATGACATTTCTGTGATGGTGACTAAGTCACAGCTGTCCTGCTGCACAGTGGCTTCTAGCTTCTCCTGCTTGTTACCCATTCTGTGTGGATTGGTGTAGATGCACTTGAGTTGGGCTATTGATTTTACCCCCAACATTGGCATGCTATCTCTAGTGAGCCTGGTTGTATCCCCTTCCCCCTTCGAAACTAAATTAAAGCCTTTTCGATGAGCCCTGCCAACTCATGAGCAAGAATCCTTTTACCTCTTTGACACAGCTGAACTCCATCTATTGTCAGTAGGCCTGGTGCTATTTAAACTTCACCATGATCAAAAAAGACAAAATTCCATTAATGGCACTGGCCACTGAGCCACATGTTAGGTGAATTTTTGTGTTCCTTTCAGTATTGTTCCTTGCCATTGACAGGGTTGAGGAAAACACTACCGGTGCTCCTGATCCTTCAACCAATCACCCCAGTTCCCTGAAGTACTATTCAATAACTTCTGGACTTCTCTCTGCAACCTCATCACTGCCAACCTGCATAACCCATAGTGGGTAATACCCAGAGGGGGTATTACCAGGGAGTTTCCTAGTAATGTCTCCAACCCAGGCCCCAGGGAGGCAGCAAACTTCCCTGTGGGATGGGTCTGGTCAGCATATTGGTCCCTCTTGTTCCTCTCAGAAGACATTTAGTTCATCATGTCCTGGTATGAGGTACAGAGTGAACCCCACTTTTCAAGAGTGCTATGTGAATTTGATGGCCTGGAAGGCAAGGTTTGCAACAGGGTATATCACGCTGGGAATTGGCTCTGCTTGTTTTGACTTGAAAAAGGAGGGGGAGGAGTGGACCCGAGTATATCTGTAATTTTTTTCTCTGACTCTTTTGAATACAAGATACATTACCTCTGATGGAAAGTCACCCTGCCTATGTGAGTCCTGAGATGCTCCCTGACAGGAGAAGGTGACATGGCTGTTTGACATTCAGGGCTACAAGGTTCCTGGGCTGTAATCTCTAGTTAAAATTGAATCTTGTACATTGCACCCTGCCAGCACAGGCAGACTCCTGATAATTATTTGGATGCTGCTGTATTTGGATTTTATTTTCCCAGTGAAGAGAAGGGTTAGTTGGATTTACACTTGATCAGTGGTTGCAGATTAAAGGAGGGTATTTTTTTCTTTTTCTCCTTTAATGGTTAATGTGGCAGAGACAATTAAATCTATGTGGATTTTTTTGTTGTTGTTGTTGTTTTAAAGAAAAGTCCTATGTAAAGGCAAAGAGGAAGAAATTTTATGTCAAGACACTTTTCAAGAAACTTTTTACTTACCTATTGTTTGTTAACTTGCTTGTGCCCATGATATAAGGAATTAGAAAGTGCTATACAGATACCACAATCCGTAACAACAAAAGTAATGGGCAGATTTTAGACAGAAGGAAAAGAAGGTCAAATTCACTTAGGCAAACAGATAAGGCAAAGAAATGGATTTGAACTTTACATTAAATCTGGTGTGTTTTTGCATTTTAGGTTATTGCCATTTACTGATGGTTTATATATAGATGTAGAGAGAGACATATGATGGTTTATATATATGTATGATGGTTTATATATATACACATAATATATATATGGTATAAAAGAAAACTTATCAAGAGGAAGATAGATCTGAATAACCCCTTAGATGCCCTATGTTACGTGTCTTTGCAGCCATGAATTTGTATGGTTTGAAAAAGAAAGACCTTTGGTCCAAGCTACTTGTTTTAATAACTAGGACAGACGAAGATCTTGCCATCAGATTTTTTTTTTTTTTCATTACAATACAAGCCTTCTTGAATGATTAGGGACCTGAGGATTTAAGTCTTACAAGGTTATTGACAGAGAGGAACTAAGTAACACAGAAACTATATTCAGGTCATGGAAGAAACTGACGAGTCTTGGTTTTGCTTGTCAGCCTGTATTTGATCTAGTATTAGTAAGTTGAATTTAACGCTTATGAAGTTGGAATCTACATTTGTTTGAGTACTGTTTCTTGACTACAGCTTTCCAAATACACTAGTAAAGGCAATGCTCCAGTGGTGTATGTTTCAAAGTTTGGGATGGTGGGCAATATACATTGAACAGCAGGAAATGCTGAGATTATAGAACAGCCTGAAGTCCTAGAGGCATTCACAAAGGTAGCTTTGATCCCTTTATACCACTTAAGTGAATTAAAGGAGAAATAAAAGAAAGAGAAATTACTAATTAAAGAAACCACTACATAAAGAACTCCACTTTTAGTAAAAAATGTTCGTAAGAGGCTTGTAGCAGCCTTAGCCCCAGAATATGGAAGTTCCAAATAAATTAGGAAGAAGGAAGAAGATAACAAGGAAAGAAGATAACATGGAAAGACTGTCATTCAGTTTTTCTGCCTGCCCCAAAGCTTCTAAGAATCAAAAGAAAGAAAAACAAACAGCTCAAATTGGTGTAAAGGCTTTTGAAAACTCCAAATAACTCTTCAACACAATGAGTACCAAAACTCCCTCTTTTCCTTTTACTGTGGTCCATGAAGAAAAGATGAAGCTCAGAATTTCAGTTATCTTGTCGTACCTGGACAAGCAACACATATGTCATGTAAGCAGTTCTCAAGAACTTCCTCTGTACCCTGTGTTGCAATAATGTGCTTTCTTATTATTTCTTTAACTTCAGAACAAAGAACCAACATCCCCTTTTCTTCCAGTCCTAAAATCTGCATTTTTTTTTTTGCAGTATAAATCTGATATGTTTAGAAATAGAAATGAAAAACCACTCTTCAGGTGTCTGAAAAAGTATATCTGATGTGCTGATCCCTCCAAAGGGATCCCAAGTCATTGGAATTTTTTAATTTTTTTTTTTTTTAATGCCACTAAGGTGGCCTTTCCAAGACAGGTTGTCATTGCTGTGTCAATAGAAGCTTCTTCTTTTTTTTCTACTATGTATACAGCACTTAAATAAGTATTGACAGTATCATTTGAAATACTATACCTCTTTTCCTCAGTTAGAACTGTGCTGGCAGTTCCTTCTGTGGATAGTTTTGCAGCAAACTGTTGAAGCCCCATAAACTTTCTATTTTTTTTTTTTTTTTAAGCGGGATCTAAAACACACACACACATGCACATCCCTCTTTTATAATGAAGCTAGTTTTCCCACTCGCAGATCAATGAGTTACCAAAACCAACATGATCTGACTCACAAAGCAGTAAGTTAGCAGGACATTTTCTTCTGCATCACCGAGGGCTTTTTTTTTTTTTTTTAAACTTCTTAGAAATAACTGATTTCTTGTTTCTGTACTGTCTATTCTATGATTATCAAGAATGAATATGAAGAATATGAATATCAAGACATGTTTGTAAGCTTATATGTCCAACAGTACACACATCCCTTCTTGTTTCACGCAAAAGGCACTTCCTTCCATCACCCTCAGAATTATTGCTTGAAATCACAGAATATTTCACTGGTGGGAACAGAGGTGGTTTTTTAAAAAAAAACTTGAAAACATGAACGAAACATGAAAATCAGTACCTGAAGGTGATCTAGAAATGCAGTTAGAAGAGTTATCCTCTAATTCAATTTGCTCCCCAAAAGTGGTTATGTCCTTATGTAAGAGAAAAAAAGAAAAGAAAAAAAAAAGAAGAAAGAAGAAAAAAAAGGCGATTACAGAAGATTTTTGTTCCAGGTTAAGTGTTCATCTTTTTTTATAAATGCATACCTGTCTACCAATCCATATCTACATAATAATTTTTGAACTGCCTGATGTAGTGATGACAAAATATTCAATTCCAAGTTTTTATAAAAATATTGCATAATAAAAAGAGTGAGAAGCCATTATTTACCTCTTTGAGGGAGAAGCAGCCATGCAAACTGGCCTCTTAGGAGACATGAGAAATCAGTGCTGAGGTCCAAATTTTATTAATGTTCCATGTTCAGAAAAATCTTCAATCAGAACTCATTTCTTGTTAGAGATTGCCACAAAGCTGTAGGAGACCAAGAATCACATGCTCCATCGCCAGGAGATGCTGCAGTTTTCATCTGTTTGCGGCTGTGCAGGATTGTTGTCAGATATTTTCAGAGCAGACCAGGCAGTCAAAATCGATGTGCTTTATCCTCTAGTCCTGTGATGCACCTCAAGAAGGTTCTGTAAGGGTCCTTTTAATTAGGTTATTTTAAGTTAACGTACTTACTTGGCAAAAAAGTCATCTTTCATGACTGCTGGAGCAAATATGTGCCATGCATGTTTTTATATGCATCTGCTTTCCATATTCATTCACTGACCATGACCCTAACTCCACTGGTGTCATTGAAAATAGCTTTGTTGTTTGGGATCCAGCTCATCTGTCAAGGTAAGTGCAATCTTTCTCAAGGGTAGAGACATATCCAGCCTGACTTTTAAGGGAAGTTGGACAGACAAGTTGCAAAATCCCCTTTCATGCCACCAACTGGGCAAGAGACTTTTCAAAGTGTTCATGGATTAATTAACACTCAGTGAAGTGTATTGATGGCTTTTAATCTATTCCTCTGGAATATTTTTATTCTGAAATCATTGTGGCTGTGAGTCAGGGTCAATATGGCACCTAACTTTACTCCCAGGTGGGCAAACTGTAAACCATGGCGTATCTGGAAGATGCTTTCTTGTTATTATTGTTCTTTTCATATGCAGCTTGCTGTGCCTTTGAAGAACATCAATAGATTTCTTTGATTCTTGACCAGCAATGCTAAAACACTCGATAGATGATTGAATAGGATGGGTTGTAAGGAAAAGTTTTTCTGTAGCAGACTCAAGCAAAATGCAAAGATTATAGTAGATTTCAATAGACTTCCTCTGTCTGCCTCTAAAACTCTAAACTTTGGAAGGGTCTGACATAAAAGTGTGAATTTGGGTCATCTGTTTATGTCAGTAATATAATAAGAAAAACCAGCCATCACAAGTATGACTCTTTTCCATAGTTTTTCAATATTTGATCTTCCGAACCTCCTGTCATTCTTGCTGGGCAGTCAGATTCAGAGTTTGTCATTTCAAGTTTGTTTAAATGTTCTTTACTGGCAGTCATTTTTTACATATACACACACAATTCAAATCAATTCACACATACACAAACACATACAAACTACTTATCTTTGTTTGTTGATTGGATTTTAGCAAATGTTTTTATCAAAGGAGAAAAAACAAACATAAACCTCAAAACTATCCTTCTTTTCACTTCCTCCTGTTTTAAGATATTGGGGAGACAAAAGCTTTCCTGATCTCAAAGGTCTCTTCACTAGTCTTGAAAAGGATATTTTTTTTTCAGACTGTTCTACTTAAGCTTCTTTTTAGTTATTTGCAACTTCACAATCCCATTCACAAACTGTTGCCATGGTAAATAATTATATCACATATGAATTGTGTATGCTCCCACTTCATGGCTGGAAGAGAAATTGTAAAAAGAGAGGTGAGAATGAGAAGGGGAGGGGGGAATCAAAATCCTTTAAAATTACAGAGGAGAGAGCTGAGAAATGATTGCCTCCTCGTTAACATAATTAACTCCATGAATTATAAATTGGTATTAGAACTTCTGACAAAAGGAGTAATTATATTTACTCATGTAAAATTAAACAATACCAAAAAAATTAATGGGATTCACCAGAAGGTCTCTTAATATTATCATAAAATTCAGAGATCCATATAGTTCAGATTCGGAAGTTATTTAAGCAGCATAAACTTTAGTGCTTCTTAGATTTGGATAGAGTGAATGTGTTTCCTCAGTGGTTTATAATCAAACTGTGGCAAAAAGTATATAAAACGGCCCATTCTTCAGACAAGGGAGTACTAATATACCGAGACAGCTGCGTTCTTCCTAAACAGGGACTGCTCATGGGTACCTTTTTGTTTTTGTAGGCAATTTGTGCACACACACACACAAAACTGTGTACAGATACAGAGACACTTCTCATGAGAAGAATAAATCCTGCAGTTCATCTCTGAACTATGGGACAACAAGGAGAATATAACTTATGCAACTGTACGATGAGAGGTAATCTAAGCCACTGGGTTGCCTTAGATATTACCACTTCCATAAGTATGTATTTCTGTCTGCATAATGCACGTCAACCTCATGAACAGGATCCTTTTATCTTAAATTTAGATGTACAAAACTCATGGCTTAGTTTGACATGGGCCCTGTAGTAGATGGTGCTGATTACTTTATGGAGATACTATCCCAGTTTTAAACTCAACTTAAAAGACACTTTTTGTTTGTTTGTTTTTTGTTTCCAAACTACTATCTAGTTTTCCTACTTTTTCTTTGTTGCAAATATCCAACGCACTTTTTTTTTTTTTTCTCTTGATAGCTTAAACTGTTGGCCATGCCCCAGTACTTCAATACTTCACATTTGCTACCAGAATTTGTCTATCTATTTATCTATCCTTTTATTTATTTATTTATTTTTCCACTGTTGGCCTTATTTCTTTCCCAGCACTCATGCAATCCTACATGCACTGTGATGCATCATTCTTGAGGTTTCAACCATAGGTCTGTAAAGTAGTAATAGGATCTTTGGAGCTAACGAAATTGATCCACTGAGCAAGAGCCAGTGTGACTAGATCTCTGCAGGGAGAGAGACTGGCAGAGACAGTGCAACGTGCTAGTGTTAAGGCAGTTGCCCATTATGACTGTTCATGAGTGCAATATTTATCCTGATTCCAAAGTTGTTTCCCTAACTCCCACTCCAATCAAGTGTCCATAGTCTCTTTAGCTCATGAACACAGACAGATATTTTCAGCCTTATATGAATGATCAGCAAATCCACATTTGCCCCCATCTCCCCCACCAACAAATTGCACTCAGGACCTGCATTTAAATTTCAACAGGTTTTTGTATCCTGTATTAATCCTTCATTCCCCATCCTGATCAGACACGTAGAAAAGTGTAGTCATTTCACCCAAGGCTTGTCTGCGTTTAGTATTTCACCCAGGGTGTTAATTTCAATTTCCATATTTCTACACTTCCCCCCCTCCACCTTTTTCTCTCACAACTTTGTATATGCCAAAAGCTTTACCTGCCAACTGTTAGGAAAAAAAAAAATATGATTTCTATTGAATAGTGCACTTTGGAATGAAAGAAAACATTGTATAAACGAGGCTGAGGAACTCATTCACCTATGCCTATATTACTGTGAAATCAATTATGCAGGGCTCTTTCGAAAGTTACTGATTGTAGCAAATTGAATGGCCTCCATTTCAGCATAATTTGGAGAGGTTGATGTAATCAGAGACCTTACACCATGGTGAGATAGAAGATTCGTGATATTCAGATGGGAAAAAGGCTACAATGGTTAAGCTTATTCTGTACTCTCCGCTTACCGGCTGTAATGCTTTCATAAGTACAAATGAAATTGTTTTGATGAAGGCAGAGATGGTTCTAAGGGACAGAAAAAGGGGAGAAAAAGAGAGGGGGAAGGGGAAAAAAAACCCCAACCAACCTATATCAGGTTGTTTGAAATCAAAGTACTGTACTGTTAAGCGAGGCAGCAGTGGAATCTAATCCTGAGCATAATTGGTTGCAAATGAAACACTTTAATATCAAATCTTGAGTTGTGCCCTGGAGCTGAAATTCAGGTTTGCATGAGATACATGTAAGTGGAGGTAAAATATGTCTTTTTTTTTTTTTTTTTTTTTTTGCAAATGTACATTCTATTTCAAGCTGTTGGAAATTTGTGGGGCAAAATAATTGCTCTTCACCTTATATGCAAAGATATTCTGCACTGAGAAGTTTTGTCCTCCTAAAAATAATAACAAGCAAATAAAATAAATAAAACTCAAGAACAACAAAAATACGCAAACTCTCAACAAAATCCATCTCATAATGTCAGCCTGTGGCTCAGTGTTCTGTGATGTGTGGATGTTTATTAAACCTATGGTGATACTATAGAATGACATTTTATTTGTACTGACAATATTTTGCATAAATGTCACACTAAACAGACAGATACCAGCAGAAAGTGAAGCTGTCTGGAAAAGAGAGGAAGCTATATTAGCATTTTGGCTTCCTCCATGCACTTAGAAAAACTTACATTCCAAACCTAATCTGGAGGTGAATTTCATAATTTAGATTTGTCTCTCTTTGTAAAATGAAATTACACTAATTACATGCTCCATGATCATTTTTGGAGGAGAAAAATAAAAGAGCTAGTTCTTGCAGTAAAATCTGGAGTGAACAGTTCAAATCAGTTTCTACTGCATTCAAGCCACTAAAGACAGGATCCTCCAATGTGTCTTGTCACTTTAAAGGATGTGATCTCTGCCTTTGCTGTCCCAGTCTCTAAATTGCGAATAATAACACTTCTTTAATCTGGAGCAATTATCTTTTTTTTTTTTTTTTTTTGG